>VONZ01003948.1:0-14647 GCA_012976165.1 Labeo catla | reverse complement strand
TATAATACCTCTGGCCACTCGGGTGGACGCCTGGCAGGCTATCCCCGGAGTGTCAGAATGGGTCATGGGGATAATAACGGAAGGCTATTCACTCCAGTTCGCTCGAAGGCCCCCGCGCTTCAGCGGCGTGGTCCCCACCTCGGTAAGGAGCAAGGACGCGCACGTCCTACGCTCAGAGGTGTTGACATTGCTGGGGAAGGGCGCCATAGAGATGGTCCACCCAGCTCAGAGCGAGTCAGGCTTTTACAGCCGCTACTTCCTCGTCCCAAAAAGAGATGGAGGTCTGAGACCCATTCTCGATCTGAGGCTTTTGAATCGGGCCCTCATGAGACGGCCGTTCAAAATGCTAAACTTAAAGCAGATCCTCTCGCACATTCGCCCAGGGGACTGGTTTATTTCACTGGACCTAAAAGATGCGTACTTTCACATCCAGATAGCCGCCCATCACAGACGATTCTTGAGATTCGCCTTCGAGGGTGTGGCTTATCAATACACGGTCCTGCCCTTCGGCTTATCCCTGGCTCCCCGCACGTTTACGAAGTGCATGGACGCGGCTCTTGTCCCTCTGAGACAGAAGGGAATCCGCATCCTCAACTACCTCGACGACTGGCTCATTCTGGCCCAGTCCGAGACGGAGCTACTATCTCACAAAGCCCTTCTCCTCAGCCACCTGGAGTGCCTGGGACTCAGGGTCAACTTGACCAAGAGCGCGTTGCGTCCCAGCCGGCAAATCTCGTTTCTGGGAGCAATTTTCGACTCGACTCGGTCAGGGGCTATGGTCGTGCCGGAGCGAGCTCTGGCAATACGACAGTTAGCGAGCTCGTTCCAAATCGGAGCCCGCCACCCCCTCAAGAAGTTTCAGAGGATGCTAGGCCTTATGGCTTCTGCATCCCCGGTGCTCGAATTGGGCCTGCTACACATGCGGCCCCTTCAGCGCTGGCTAAAACCTCGAGTTCCACCTCATGCGTGGCGTCATGGACGTTGTCGTGTCAAGGTGGACCAGGCCTGCGTAAGGGCCCTGGTCCCCTGGAAAGACCCACGGTGGATGGAGAGGGGCGTGCCCTTGGGATCGGTTTGCAGAAGGAAGGTAGTCACGACAGATGCCTCCAACAAGGGTTGGGGGGCGCTGTGCGATGGCAGCCCGGCTTACGGCCTGTGGTCGAAAGCGGAAGAGGGGTTTCACATCAACTGCCTGGAAATGCTGGCAGTATGTCATGCCCTCCACTCATTCCTGCCAAACCTGAAGGGACACCACGTGCTGGTCCGATTGGACAACATGACGGTGGTATCCTACATAAATCGCCAAGGAGGTCTTTCCTCCAGACGTCTCTTCACACTGGTGAAGGGCCTTCTGGAATGGGCTCAGCTCAACCTGGCCTCGCTGAGGGCGGTTCATGTACCGGGCAGACTGAACCAAGGGGCGGATATGCTATCACGAAGCAATGTTCCCTCAGGAGAGTGGATGCTTCACCCACAGACGGTTCAGAAAATCTGGGAGATCTTTGGCAAGGCAGAGGTCGACCTCTTTGCCTCAAAAGACAACTTTCATTGCCCGACATATTTCTCCAAGGACAGGGATGCGTTGGCTCACGACTGGCCCAACCTCCTTCTGTATGCTTTTCCCCCGACATCCTTGATCCCTCAGGTTCTCAAGAGAGTCAGGGAACGGGCTCACAGGCTCCTCCTGGTGGCTCCTCTGTGGAGGAACCAACCATGGTTTTCAGAACTGTGCCAGCTGCTTTGCACAGCCCCCTGGCCGATCCCCCTGAGACGGGACCTCCTCTCTCAGGCGAACGGAACAATATGGCACCCCCAGCCCGGTCTGTGGGCTCTGCACCTCTGGTGTCTGGACGGGATCCTGGGTACCTCCCAGAAAACGTCCTGAACACGATCTCCCAGGCTAGAGCTCCGTCTACAAGACGCCTCTATGCCCTTAAGTGGTCTGTCTTTTCCACCTGGTGTTCTACCCGTGGAAAAGATCCAGCCTCCTGTGACATATCAGTGATATTGTCTTTCCTCAAAGAGCTGTTGGACAAGGGCCGCTCCCCGTCCACACTCAAGGTCTATGTGGCTGCTATAGCGGTTTTTCACGCCCCGATAGCAGGCCGATCGATTGGCAAAAACAACTTGGTTGTTCAATTTTTGAAGGGGTCCAGGAGGATGAATCCTTCTCGTCCTCACACTATCCCTGCTTGGGATCTGTCCACCGTCTTGAGGGCTCTGAAAGGCCCTCCCTTTGAACCATTGACAATGGTGGACCTTAAACCCCTGACGCTTAAGGCCGCCCTGCTGCTAGCCTTAGTGTCGGTGAAACGTGTGGGAGATCTGCAAGCACTCTCCATAAGCCCCTCCTGTCTTGAGTTTGGGCCAGGAGACTCCAAGGTCATCCTGAAACCAAGACATGGGTATGTACCTAAGGTGCCCTCCACTCCGTTCAGGGCTCAGGTTGTTACGCTTTCTGCGCTCCCTTCCTCAGAAGGTGATCAGGAGTTGAGCCTGCTCTGCCCGGTCAGGGCATTGAGAATGTACATCGAGCGATCCGCCCCCTTTAGGCAGTCGGAGCAGCTCTTTATCTGCTTTGGTGGCCGCAGCAAAGGGCATCCGGTCACAAAGCAGAGACTCTCTAGATGGATAGTTGATGCTATCACGCTAGCCTATTCCTCCCTGGGCCTGGAATGTCCCGTTGGAATACGTGCCCACTCAACTAGAGGCGTCGCCTCTTCTTGGGCGTGGTCTAGCGGTGTGTCTATTGCAGAAATTTGTGCGGCGGCCGGCTGGGCCTCGCCGCCCACCTTTACTAGGTTCTATAGCCTAGACATTCCCGCCTTACAAGCGGGAGTCCTTCTGCATAAGTAGTCACAAGAGGAGGGCCTCCGGCTGGGCCGGGTTTTTTACTTGTCATATTTAGGCCCCTCTGGTGCCTTGACATGTGTTTGGCCGTTCTCTCCATGGCATGGCGTTTATGGAACGGTTCCCATAGCGTCTAGCGACGCAGTACGAGTGTAGTATCGAAAGGGAACGTACTCGGTTACTATCGTAACCTCGGTTCCCTGAGATACGGGAACGAGTACTGCGTAACATGCTATGCCATGTCGCTGCACGACCTAGTCGTCGCTTCAGTCGAAGTAACCTGGGTTCCTATGGCGAGATGACCGCTTATATAGCCAGTGGCTCCGCCCCTTCTGGCGGGCTTCGGCGGGCTCTCTCGCCATAGGCTCGTGCAGCACCGCTGCCGAGTCATTGGTTCGTTTCGTTTCTCTGCACGATCCAATGCCGTGCAGTTTCACTGCGTGTATGAAAAAAGGCTTCAGTCGAGAAGGAAAAAGGACCTTTTCCCATAGCGTCTAGCGACGCAGTACTCGTTCCCGTATCTCAGGGAACCGAGGTTACGATAGTAACCGAGTACGTTTTAGAGCGTTTCCAAGCATGCCTTGGTTTCATGAGCTGAGTTGCCTAAAATCAGGATTGGCGTTCTTAGACGGCTCTAACTAAACGTTTTATGAACTGAGGCTGTAACTAAATTTCATATGCAATAAACGTCTAACACATCTAGAAGTTTCTTTCTGGATTGTAAATAACATTTCTTTCATGCATGTGAAAGATTTTTAATGTGGGTCAGCTTTTTTCATGAAACTGCATGAACTAGCGTTTTCTGACTGAGAAAAGACGTTTTAGAGCGTTTCCAAGTATGCCTTGGTTTCATGAGCTGAGTTCCCTAAAATCAGTATTGACGTTCCTAGAAGGCTCTAACTAAGCGTTTTATTAACTGAGGCTGTAACTAAATTTCATATGCAATAAACTTCTAACACATTAAGAATTGTCTTTCTGCATTGTAAATAACATTTCTTTCATGCATCTGAAACATTTTTAATATGGGTCAGCTTTTTTCATGAAACTGCATGAACTAGCGTTTTCTCACTGAGAAAAGATGTTTTAGAGCGTTTCCAAGCATGTCTTGGTTTCCTGAGCTGAGTTGCCTAAAATCAGGATTGGCGTTCCTAGAAGGCTCTAGCTAAGTGTTTTATGAACTGAGTCTCTAACTAAATTTCATATGCAATAAACTTCTAACACATCAATAATTGTCTTTCTGCATTGTAAATAACATTCCATTCATGCATCTGAAACATTTTTAATATGGGTCAGCTTTTTTCATGAAACTGCATGAACTAGCGTTTTCTCACTGAGAAAAGACGTTTTAGAGCGTTTCCAAGCATGCCTTGGTTTCATGAGCTAAGATGCCTAAAATCAGGATTGGCGTTCCTAGAAGGCTCTAACTAAGCGTTTTATGAACTGAGGCTGTAACTAAATTTCATATGCAATAAACTTCTAACACATTAAAAATTGTCTTTCTGCGTTGTAAATAACATTCCGTTCATGCATCTGAAACATTTTTAATGTGGGTCAACTTTATTCATGAAACTTCATGAACTTTCGTTTTCTCACTGAGAAAAGACGTTTTAGAGCGTTTTCAAGCATGCCTTGGTTTCATGAGCTAGGATGCCTAAAATCACTATTGGCGTTCCTAGAAGGCTCTAGCTAAGCGTTTTATGAACTGAGGCTCTAACTTAATATGAAATGTATAAAACTTCTGACACATCTAGAAGTTTCTTTCTGGATTGTAAATAACATTTCTTTCATGCATGGGAAACATTTTTAATGTGGGTCAGCTTTTTTCATGAAACTGCATGAACTAGCGTTTTCTGACTGAGAAAAGACGTTTTAGAGCGTTTCCAAGCATGTCTTGGTTTCATGAGTTGAGTTGCCTAAAATCAGGATTGGCGTTCCTAGAAGGCTCTAACTAAGCGTTTTATGAACTGAGGCTGGAACTAAATTTCATATGCAATAAACTTCTAACACATCAAGAATTGTCTTTCTGAATTGTAAATAACATTCCGTTCATGCATCTGAAACATTTTTAATGTGGGTCAGCTTTATTCATGAAACTGCATGAACTAGCGTTTTCTGACTGAGAAAAGACGTTTTAGAGCGTTTCCAAGCATGCCTTGGTTTCATGAGCTGAGTTGCCTAAAAATCAGTATTGGCGTTCCTAGAAGGCTCTCACTAAGCGTTTTATGAACTGAGGCTCTAACTAAATTTCATATACAATAAACTTCTAAAACATGAAGAATTGTCTTTCTGCATTGTAAATAACATTTCTTTCATGCATGTGAAACATTTTTAATGTGGGTCAGCTTTTTCATGAAACTGCATGAACTAGCGTTTTCTGACTGGGAAAAGACGTTTTAGAGCGTTTCCAAGCATTCCTTGGTTTCATGAGCTGACATGCCTAAAAACATTTTTGGCGATCCTAGAAGGCCAAGACTAAGCGTTTTATGAACTGAGTCTCTAACTAAATTTCATATGTAATAAACTTCTAAAACATTAAGAATTGTCTTTCTGCATTGTAAATAACATTTCTTTCATGCATCTGAAACATTTTTAATATGGGTCAGCTTTTTTTCATGAAACTTCATGAACTTTCGTTTTCTGACTGAGAAAAGACGTTTTAGAGCGTTTCCAAGCATGCCTTGGTTCATGAGCTAGGATGACTAAAATCAGTATTGGCGTTCCTAGAAGGCTCTAACTAAGCGTTTTATGAACTGAGGCTGTAACTAAATTTCATATGCAATAAACTTCTAACACATCTAGAAGTTTCTTTCTGGATTGTAAATAACATTTCTTTCATGCATGTGAAAGATTTTTAATGTGGGTCAGCTTTTTTCATGAAACTGCATGAACTAGCGCTTTCTCACTGAGAAAAGACGTTCCCTTTCGATACTACACTCGTACTGCGTCGCTAGACGCTATGGGAAAAGGTCCTTTTTCCTTCTCGACTGAAGCCTTTTTTCATACACGCAGTGAAACTGCACGGCATTGGATCGTGCAGAGAAATGAAACGAACCAATGACTCGGCAGCGGTGCTGCACGAGCCTATGGCGAGAGAGCCCGCCGAAGCCCGCCAGAAGGGGCGGAGCCACTGGCTATATAAGCGGTCATCTCGCCATAGGAACCCAGATTTCTTCTCCTTCAGCGACGACTCTTCGCGCTACGAGACAGAAGCCCTCGCTGTTGACACGCACCCGCAGCGGAGTATTCAGCAGCTGTTCGCCGCTCTCGACGCCGGCTGCATCTGCTCCCCTGCCGCCATCCGGCGACTTTCTTTTTCTGCTAAAAGAGCTACTAAAAGAGCAAATGCCGCGCCGTTTCTGCCGGAAGTGCAAGGCTCCCTTGCTCGCTTCCGACTCGCACGGCGAGTGCGTCTCCTGTTTGGGGCTTCCCCATGCGGAGGCTGCACTTAAGGAGACGGAATGTCCCCATTGCGGGGATATGAGTCTCTCCTCTCTGCGCTCGCGGATAGCGTTCTTTTCAGAACGCGATTCCGCACCTCGCGCCCTCCCGTTTCCTTCTTCACAGGAGCCTGTGAAGAAGAAACAGCGGGGCAGAGGATCTCAGCGCCCGGAGTTAGACGAGCTCACGTCGGCTCAGCCCCCGCGTGCCTCGCCTTCTCCACAGAGAGAGGGTTCTCCTGTGCTTTTCGCCCGCCCAGACCTGTGTCCCTCGGCAGCCGCGAGTGATATGGTCTCCTTCGGCGGGAGCGAGGATGACTTCCTGGACAGCATGTCATTGGCTGCTTCAGATGCTGAGGAGTTATCGGGCTCTGTCAATGATCCCGCCCCCCTGCCATCTGCTGATACCAGCGACTCCAGGACAAGAACTGGCATGGACGCCGCGCTCTTCCGCGTCCTGACCAGAGCTGTGGACGAGCTGGGACTGGAGTGGTCTCCCCCAGAGGAGCCCCCACGCAGCCTCCTCGATGAGTGGTTCCTGCCGGGGCGCCCCCAGGCCCCTCGACAGCGAGCTTCTCCGTTCCTCCCTGAAGTTCACGAGGAACTCACTAAATCCTGGCACGCCCCCTACTCTGCGCGCCTGCGCCCTTCGTCTTTCTCCGCCCTCACCTCTGTCGACGGCGCCGAAGACAGGGGATACGAGAAGCTACCTCCCCTGGATGGATCAGTGGCCGCCCACCTCTGCCCGCCCACTGCCATCGGCTGGAAGGCAAAAGCTTCTCATCCGTCCAAGCCGTGTAGGCCGACTTCGGCCCTCGCCGGACGCGCCTACACCTCGGCCGGACAGGCTGCCTCAGCGCTTCACTCCATGGCGATCCTCCAAGTGTTCCAGGCGAAGCTTCTCGCGCAGTCAGACAAGTCTGCCCTGGACCCCGCCACTCTGACGGAGTTACGAAGCGCAACGGACCTGGCCCTGCGCGCTACTAAAGCTACCGCTCAGGCAATAGGCAGATCCATGGCAAGCCTGGTTGTGCTCGAGCGCCACTTATGGCTCACGCTTACTGAGATCAAGGACGCGGATAAGGTCCCCTTCCTAGATGCTCCTATCTCTCCCACGGGCCTGTGCGGGCCTTCTGTGGAGGGTTTTGCTGAGCGGTTTACCGAAGCACAGAAGACGTCCCAAGCCATGCGACACTTCCTGCCAAAACGCTCGAGCTCTGCGACTGCTCCTGGGCGGCCCAAGCCTGCACCGCCCCAGCAGCCTGCGAGATCTGCGCCGTCCGCTTCCGCTGCTGCCGCAGCCCAGCCAGCCAAGGCCGAGCCGAGACTGCCGTCTCGCTCGACTAAACGCTACCCCTTCCCCAAGCGTCAAGGGCCGCGACCCAAGCTGGCACTGGACCCGGCGCCTCCGCCGTCATCCTGATCCAGGCGAAAGGAAGAGGAGGGGGAAAAGTCTCGCGCTAGCCGGACCGCCCCCCAAAAGGCCTCTGTTAAGCCTCCAAGCACCTCGCTTAATGCTGGGTGCCGAGGTCGATGTGTTTTATGTGAAATCTGTTGTACAAACTGGGTCCAACCTTCTTGTGCCCACACAACCTATCGCTGTAATAGCGAACAAAATAAAACACAAACATTTTCAAAAAGAGAGCAAATTTCCTCTTCCAAATACAAAGGGTGCCTCATCTCAGCCACCCGAACCTATAATACCTCTGGCCACTCGGGTGGACGCCTGGCAGGCTATCCCCGGAGTGTCAGAATGGGTCATGGGGATAATAAAGGAAGGCTATTCACTCCAGTTCGCTCGAAGGCCCCCGCGCTTCAGCGGCGTGGTCCCCACCTCGGTAAGGAGCAAGGACGCGCACGTCCTACGCTCAGAGGTGTTGACATTGCTGGGGAAGGGCGCCATAGAGATGGTCCACCCAGCTCAGAGCGAGTCAGGCTTTTACAGCCGCTACTTCCTCGTCCCAAAAAGAGATGGAGGTCTGAGACCCATTCTCGATCTGAGGCTTTTGAATCGGGCCCTCATGAGACGGCCGTTCAAAATGCTAAACTTAAAGCAGATCCTCTCGCACATTCGCCCAGGGGACTGGTTTATTTCACTGGACCTAAAAGATGCGTACTTTCACATCCAGATAGCCGCCCATCACAGACGATTCTTGAGATTCGCCTTCGAGGGTGTGGCTTATCAATACACGGTCCTGCCCTTCGGCTTATCCCTGGCTCCCCGCACGTTTACGAAGTGCATGGACGCGGCTCTTGTCCCTCTGAGACAGAAGGGAATCCGCATCCTCAACTACCTCGACGACTGGCTCATTCTGGCCCAGTCCGAGACGGAGCTACTATCTCACAAAGCCCTTCTCCTCAGCCACCTGGAGTGCCTGGGACTCAGGGTCAACTTGACCAAGAGCGCGTTGCGTCCCAGCCGGCAAATCTCGTTTCTGGGAGCAATTTTCGACTCGACTCGGTCAAGGGCTATGGTCGTGCCGGAGCGAGCTCTGGCAATACGACAGTTAGCGAGCTCGTTCCAAATCGGAGCCCGCCACCCCCTCAAGAAGTTTCAGAGGATGCTAGGCCTTATGGCTTCTGCATCCCCGGTGCTCGAATTGGGCCTGCTACACATGCGGCCCCTTCAGCGCTGGCTAAAACCTCGAGTTCCACCTCATGCGTGGCGTCACGGACGTTGTCGTGTCAAGGTGGACCAGGCCTGCGTAAGGGCCCTGGTCCCCTGGAAAGACCCACGGTGGATGGAGAGGGGCGTGCCCTTGGGATCGGTTTGCAGAAGGAAGGTAGTCACGACAGATGCCTCCAACAAGGGTTGGGGGGCGCTGTGCGATGGCAGCCCGGCTTACGGCCTGTGGTCGAAAGCGGAAGAGGGGTTTCACATCAACTGCCTGGAAATGCTGGCAATATGTCATGCCCTCCACTCATTCCTGCCAAACCTGAAGGGACACCACGTGCTGGTCCGATCGGACAACATGACGGTGGTATCCTACATAAATCGCCAAGGAGGTCTTTCCTCCAGACGTCTCTTCACACTGGTGAAGGGCCTTCTGGAATGGGCTCAGCTCAACCTGGCCTCGCTGAGGGCGGTTCATGTGCCGGGCAGACTGAACCAAGGGGCGGATATGCTATCACGAAGCAATGTTCCCTCAGGAGAGTGGATGCTTCACCCACAGACGGTTCAGAAAATCTGGGAGATCTTTGGCAAGGCAGAGGTCGACCTCTTTGCCTCAAAAGACAACTTTCATTGCCCGACATATTTCTCCAAGGACAGGGATGCGTTGGCTCACGACTGGCCCAACCTCCTTCTGTATGCTTTTCCCCCGACATCCTTGATCCCTCAGGTTCTCAAGAGAGTCAGGGAACGGGCTCACAGGCTCCTCCTGGTGGCTCCTCTGTGGAGGAACCAACCATGGTTTTCAGAACTGTGCCAGCTGCTTTGCACAGCCCCCTGGCCGATCCCCCTGAGACGGGACCTCCTCTCTCAGGCGAACGGAACAATATGGCACCCCCAGCCCGGTCTGTGGGCTCTGCACCTCTGGTGTCTGGACGGGATCCTGGGTACCTCCCAGAAAACGTCCTGAACACGATCTCCCAGGCTAGAGCTCCGTCTACAAGACGCCTCTATGCCCTTAAGTGGTCTGTCTTTTCCACCTGGTGTTCTACCCGTGGAAAAGAT
Organism: Labeo catla; assembly: GCA_012976165.1. Classification (NCBI taxonomy): domain Eukaryota; kingdom Metazoa; phylum Chordata; class Actinopteri; order Cypriniformes; family Cyprinidae; genus Labeo; species Labeo catla. Next base: position 4,684 of record VONZ01003948.1, on the reverse strand, counting down.
CCAGCCTCCTGTGACATATCAGTGATATTGTCTTTCCTCCAAGAGCTGTTGGACAAGGGCCGCTCCCCGTCCACACTCAAGGTCTATGTGGCTGCTATAGCGGTTTTTCACGCCCCGATAGCAGGCCGATCGATTGGCAAAAACAACTTGGTTGTTCAATTTTTGAAGGGGTCCAGGAGGATGAATCCTTCTCGTCCTCACACTATCCCTGCTTGGGATCTGTCCACCGTCTTGAGGGCTCTGAAAGGCCCTCCCTTTGAACCATTGACAATGGTGGACCTTAAACCCCTGACGCTTAAGGCCGCCCTGCTGCTAGCCTTAGTGTCGGTGAAACGTGTGGGAGATCTGCAAGCACTCTCCATAAGCCCCTCCTGTCTTGAGTTTGGGCCAGGAGACTCCAAGGTCATCCTGAAACCAAGACATGGGTATGTACCTAAGGTGCCCTCCACTCCGTTCAGGGCTCAGGTTGTTACGCTTTCTGCGCTCCCTTCCTCAGAAGGTGATCAGGAGTTGAGCCTGCTCTGCCCGGTCAGGGCATTGAGAATGTACATCGAGCGATCCGCCCCCTTTAGGCAGTCGGAGCAGCTCTTTATCTGCTTTGGTGGCCGCAGCAAAGGGCATCCGGTCACAAAGCAGAGACTCTCTAGATGGATAGTTGATGCTATCACGCTAGCCTATTCCTCCCTGGGCCTGGAATGTCCCGTTGGAATACGTGCCCACTCAACTAGAGGCGTCGCCTCTTCTTGGGCGTGGTCTAGCGGTGTGTCTATTGCAGAAATTTGTGCGGCGGCCGGCTGGGCCTCGCCGTCCACCTTTACTAGGTTCTATAGCCTAGACATTCCCGCCTTACAAGCGGGAGTCCTTCTGCATAAGTAGTCACAAGAGGAGGGCCTCCGGCTGGGCCGGGTTTTTTACTTGTCATATTTAGGCCCCTCTGGTGCCTTGACATGTGTTTGGCCGTTCTCTCCATGGCATGGCGTTTATGGAACGGTTCCCATAGCGTCTAGCGACGCAGTACAAGTGTAGTATCGAAAGGGAACGTACTCGGTTACTATCGTAACCTCGGTTCCCTGAGATACGGGAACGAGTACTGCGTAACATGCCATGCCATGTCGCTGCACGACCTAGTCGTCGCTTCAGTCGAAGTAACCTGGGTTCCTATGGCGAGATGACCGCTTATATAGCCAGTGGCTCCGCCCCTTCTGGCGGGCTTCGGCGGGCTCTCTCGCCATAGGCTCGTGCAGCACCGCTGCCGAGTCATTGGTTCGTTTCGTTTCTCTGCACGATCCAATGCCGTGCAGTTTCACTGCGTGTATGAAAAAAGGCTTCAGTCGAGAAGGAAAAAGGACCTTTTCCCATAGCGTCTAGCGACGCAGTACTCGTTCCCGTATCTCAGGGAACCGAGGTTACGATAGTAACCGAGTACGTTTTAGAGCGTTTCCAAGCATGCCTTGGTTTCATGAGCTGAGTTGCCTAAAATCAGGATTGGCGTTCTTAGACGGCTCTAACTAAACGTTTTATGAACTGAGGCTGTAACTAAATTTCATATGCAATAAACGTCTAACACATCTAGAAGTTTCTTTCTGGATTGTAAATAACATTTCTTTCATGCATGTGAAAGATTTTTAATGTGGGTCAGCTTTTTTCATGAAACTGCATGAACTAGCGTTTTCTGACTGAGAAAAGACGTTTTAGAGCGTTTCCAAGCATGTCTTGGTTTCATGAGCTGAGTTGCCTAAAATCAGGATTGGCGTTCCTAGAAGGCTCTAACTAAGCGTTTTATGAACTGAGGCTGTAACTAAATTTCATATGCAATAAACTTCTAACACATCAAGAATTGTCTTTCTGCATTGTAAATAACATTCCGTTCATGCATCTGAAACATTTTTAATGTGGGTCAACTTTATTCATGAAACTGCATGAACTAGCGTTTTCTCACTGAGAAAAGACGTTTTAGAGCGTTTCCAAGAATGTCTTGGTTTCCTGAGCTGAGTTGCCTAAAATCAGGATTGGCGTTCCTAGAAGGCTCTAACTAAGCGTTTTATGAACTGAGGCTCTAACTTAATATGAAATGTATAAAACTTCTGACACATCTAGAAGTTTCTTTCTGGATTGTAAATAACATTTCTTTCATGCATGTGAAACTTTCTTAATGTGGGTCAGCTTTTTTCATGAAACTGCATGAACTAGCGTTTTCTCACTGAGAAAAGACGTTTTTTAGCGTTTCCAAGCATGCCTTGGTTTCATGAGCTGAATTGCCTAAAATCAGGATTGGCGTTCCTAGAAGGCTCTAACTAAGCGTTTTATGAACTGAGGCTGTAACTAAATTTCATATGCAATAAACTTCTAACACATCAAGAATTGTCTTTCTGCATTGTAAATAACATTTCTTTCATGCATCTGAAACATTTTTAATATGGGTCAGCTTTTTTCATGAAACTGCATGAACTAGCGTTTTCTGACTCAGAAAAGACGTTTTAGAGCGTTTCCAAGCATGCCTTGGTTTCATGAGCTAGGATGCCTAAAATCACTATTGGCGTTCCTAGAATGCTCTAAGCTAAGCGTTTTATGAACTGAGGCTCTAACTTAATATGAAATGTATAAAACTTCTGACACATCTAGAAGTTTCTTTCTGGATTGTAAATAACATTTCTTTCATGCATGTGAAACATTTTTAATGTGGGTCAGCTTTTTTCATGAAACTGCATTAACTAGCGTTTTCTGACTGAGAAAAGACGTTTTAGAGCGTTTCCAAGCATGTCTTGGTTTCATGAGTTGAGTTGCCTAAAATCAGGATTGGCGTTCCTAGAAGGCTCTAACTAAGCGTTTTATGAACTGAGGCTGTAACTAAATTTCATATGCAATAAACTTCTAACACATCAAGAATTGTCTTTCTGCATTGTAAATAACATTCCGTTCATGCATCTGAAACATTTTTAATTGGGTCAACTTTATTCATGAAACTTCATGAACTTTCATTTTTCTCACTCAGAAAAAACGTTTTAGAGCGTTTCCAAACATTACTTGGTTTCATGAGCTGAGTTGCCTAAAATCAGGATTGGCGTTCCTAGAAGGCTCTAGCTAAGCGTTATATGAACTGAGGCTCTAACTTAATATGAAATGTATAAAACTTCTGATACATCTAGAAGTTTCTTTCTGATTGTAAATAACATTTTTTTCATGCATGTGAAAGATTTTTAATGTGGGTCAGCTTTATTCATGAAACTGCATGAACTAGCGTTTTCTGACTGAGAAAAGACGTTTTAGAGCGTTTCCAAGCATTCCTTTGTTTCATGAGCTGACATGCCTAAAAACATTTTTGGCGATCCTAGAAGGCCCAGACTAAGCGTTTTATGAACTGAGTCTCTAACTAAATTTCATATGCAATAAACTTCTAACACATTAAGAATTGTCTTTCTGCATTGTAAATAACATTTCTTCCATGCATCTGAAACATTTTTAATAAGGGTCAGCTTTTTTCATGAAACTGCATGAACTAGCGTTTTCTCACTGAGAAAAGACGTTTTAGAGCGTTTCCAAGCATGCCTTAGTTTCATGAGCTGAGTTGCCTAAAATCAGGATTGGCGTTCCTAGAAGGCTCTAACTAAGCGTTTTATGAACTGAGGCTGTAACTAAATTTCATATGCAATAAACTTCTAACACATCTAGAAGTTTCTTTCTGGATTGTAAATAACATTTCTTTCATGCATGTGAAAGATTTTTAATGTGGGTCAGCTTTTTTCATGAAACTGCATGAACTAGCGCTTTCTCACTGAGAAAAGACGTTCCCTTTCGATACTACACTCGTACTGCGTCGCTAGACGCTATGGGAAAAGGTCCTTTTTCCTTCTCGACTGAAGCCTTTTTTCATACACGCAGTGAAACTGCACGGCATTGGATCGTGCAGAGAAACGAAACGAACCAATGACTCGGCAGCGGTGCTGCACGAGCCTATGGCGAGAGAGCCCGCCGAAGCCCGCCAGAAGGGGCGGAGCCACTGGCTATATCAGCGGTCATCTCGCCATAGGAACCCAGATTTCTTCTCCTTCAGCGACGACTCTTCGCGCTACGAGACAGAAGCCCTCGCCGTTGACACGCACCCGCAGCGGAGTATTCAGCAGCTGTTCGCCGCTCTCGACGCCGGCTGCATCTGCTCCCCTGCCGCCATCCGGCGCCTTTTTTCTGCTAAAAGAGCTACTAAAAGAGCAAATGCCGCGCCGTTTCTGCCGGAAGTGCAAGGCTCCCTTGCTCGCTTCCGACTCGCACGGCGAGTGCGTCTCCTGTTTGGGGCTTCCCCATGCGGAGGCTGCACTTAAAGAGACGGAATGTCCCCATTGCGGGGATATGAGTCTCTCCTCTCTGCGCTCGCGGATAGCGTTCTTTTCAGAACGCGATTCCGCACCTCGCGCCCTCCCGTTTCCTTCTTCACAGGAGCCTGTGAAGAAGAAACAGCGGGGCAGAGGATCTCAGCGCCCGGAGTTAGACGAGCTCACGTCGGCTCAGCCCCCGCGTGCCTCGCCTTCTCCACAGAGAGAGGGTTCTCCTGTGCTTTTCGCCCGCCCAGCCCTGTGTCCCTCGGCAGCCGCGAGTGATATGGTCTCCTTCGGCGGGAGCGAGGATGACTTGCTGGACAGCATGTCATTGGCTGCTTCAGATGCTGAGGAGTTATCGGGCTCTGTCAATG
>VONZ01003947.1:0-14653 GCA_012976165.1 Labeo catla | reverse complement strand
AAAGTTGGAAAAATAAATTTAATAGTGTTGCATATTTCTGTAGGGTTCAATCATACTTGTTAGCGATCTCGTGGATTTGGCGTGAGATACATTTTATATTAATAAATATTAACTTCTGATGCCAGTCAGCATTCGGAAGCAGTTTTGGTCAAATAAAAACATTTTCTGTTAATATAAAAAAAAACTTGAAAAAAGTTGGAAAAATAAATTTAACATTGTTGTATATTTTTGTACGGTTCAATCATATTTGTTAGCGATCTCATGGATTTGACCTGAGATATATTTTATATTAATAAATATTAACTTCAGATGCCAGTCAGCAATCGGAAGAAGTTTTGGTCAAATAAAAACATTTTCTGTTCATATAAAAAGGCTTGAAAATAGTGTCAGGGCTTTGGTGTCAAATAAATGCATTTCATATTTTTGTTCGTTTAGATCATACTTGTTAGCGATCTCGTGGATTTGGTCTGACATACATTTTAATGTTAATCAATCTTAACTTCAGATACCAGTCAGCAATCGGAAGAAGTTTTGGTCAAATAAAAACATTTTCTGTTCATATAAAACAGCTTAAAAATGGTGTCAGGGCTTTGGTGTCATATAAAGACATTTCATATTTTTGTTCGTTTATATCATACTTGTTTGCGATCTCGTGGATTTGGCGTCAGATACATTTTATATTAATAAATATTAACTTCAGATTCCAGTCAGCAATCGGAAGCAGTTTTGGTCAAATAAAAACATTTTCTGTTCATATAAAACATCTTAAACATGGTGTCAGGGCTTTGGTGTCAAATAAATACATTTTATATTTTTGTTCGTTTAGATCATACTTGTTTGCGATCTCGTGGATTTGGCCTCAGATACATTTTATATTAATGAATATTAACTTCAGATACCAGTCAGCAATCAGAAGCAGGTTTTGGTCAAATAAAAACATTTTCTGTTAATATAAAAAAGACTTGAAAAAAGTTGGAAAAATAAATGTAATATTGTTGCATATTTCTGTAGGGTTCAATCATACTTGTTAGCGATCTCGTGGATTTTGTCTGACATACATTTTATGTTAATCAATCTTAACTTCAGATACCAGTCAGCAATCGGAAGAAGTTTTGGTCAAATAAAAACATTTTCTGTTCATATAAAAAGTCTTGAAAATAGTGTCAGGGCTTTAGTGTCAAATAAATGCATTTCATATTTTTGTTCGTTTAGATCATACTTGTTAGCGATCTCGTGGATTTGGCGTCAGATACATTTTATATTAATTAATATTAACTTCAGATACCAGTCAGCAATCGGAAGCAGTTTTGGTCAAATAAAAACATTTTCTGTTCATATAAAACATCTTAAAAATGGTGTCAGGGCTTTGGTGTCATATAAATACATTTCATATTTTTGTTCGTTTATATCATACTTGTTTGCGATCTCGTGGATTTGGCGTCAGATACATTTTATATTAATAAATATTAACTTCAGATACCAGTCAGCAATCGGAAGCAGTTTTGGTCAAATAAAAGCATTTTCTGTTCATAAAAACAGCTTGAAAATAGTGTCAGGGCTTTGGTGTCAAATAAATACATTTTATATTTTTGTTCGTTTAGATCATACTTGTTTGCGATCTCGTGGATTTGGCCTCAGATACATTTTATATTAATGAATATTAACTTCACATACCAGTCAGCAATCGGAAGCAGGTTTTGGTCAAATAAAAACATTTTCTGTTAATATAAAAAAGACTTGAAATGGTGTCAGGGCTTGTGTCATATAAAGACATTTTATATTTTGTTCGCTTAGGATCATACTTGTTTGCGATCTCGTGGATTTGGCCTCAGATACATTTTATATTAATAAATATTAACTTCAGATGCCAGTCAGCCATCGGAAGCAGTTTTGGTCAAATAAAACATTTTCTGTTAATATAAAAACTTGGAAAAAAGTTGGAAAAATTAATTTAATATTGTTGCATATTTCTGTAGGGTTCAATCATACTTGTTAAGAAGATCTCATGGATTTAAGGCCAGATACATTTTATATTAATAAATATTAACTTCAGATGCCAGGGGTCAGCAATCGGAAGTAGGTTTTGGTCAAATAAAACATTTTCGTTAATATAAAAACACTTGAAAAATAAATTTAATATTGTTGTATATTTTGTAGGGTTCAATCATACTTGTTAGCTTATCTCATGGATTTGGCTGCCAGATACATTTTTATATTAATAAATATTAACTTCAGATGCCAGTCAGCAATCGGAAGTAGGTTTTGGTCAAATAAAACATTTTCTGTTAATATAAAAACACTTGAAAAATAAATTTAATATTGTTGTATATTTTTGTAGGGTTCTAATCATACTTGTTAGCTTTATCTCAAGGATTTACGGCCAGTGAGTATTAATAAATATTAACTCCTGATGCTGAAGTCAGCAATCGCAAGCAGTTTGTAAATAAAAGCATTTTCTGTTCATATAAAACAGCTTGGAAAAATGCGTCAGGGCTTTGGTGTCATATAAATACATTTCATATTTTTGTATGTTTAGATCATAATTATTTACATCTCGTGGATTTGGCGGCCAGATACATTTTTATATTAATAAAAATTAAATTCAGATGCCATTCAGCAATCGGAAGTAGGTTTTGGTCAAATAAAAACATTTTCTGTTAATAGAAAAAACACTTGAAAAATAAATTTATTATTGTTATATTTTTGTGGTTATACTTGTTAGCTTATCTCGATTTGGCGTCAGATACATTTTATATTAATAAATATTAACTTCAGATGCCAGTCAGCCATCGGAAGCAGTTTTGGTCAAACAAAAACATTTTCTGTTAATATAAAAAAACTTGAAAAAAAGCTGGAAAAATAGATTTAATATTGTTGCATATTTCTATAAGGTTCAATCATACTTGTTAGCGATCTCATGGATTTGGCCTGAGACATATTTTATATTAATAAATATTAACTTCAGATGCCAGTCAGCAATCGGAAGCAGTTTTGGTCAAATGAAAACATTTTCTGTTCATATAAAACAGCTTAAAAATGGTGTCAGGGCTTTGGTGTCATATAAATACATTTCATATTTTTGTTCGTTTATATCATACTTGTTTGCGATCTCGTGGATTTGGCGTCAGATACATTTTATATTAATAAATATTAACTTCAGATACCAGTCAGCAATCGGAAGCAGTTTTGGTCAAATAAAAACATTTTCTGTTAATATAAAAAAGACTTGAAAAAAGTTGGAAAAATAAATGTAATATTGTTGCATATTTCTGTAGGGTTCAATCATACTTGTTAGCGATCTCGTGGATTTGGTCTGACATACATTTTATGTTAATCAATCTTAACTTCAGATACCAGTCAGCAATCGGAAGAAGTTTTGGTCAAATAAAAACATTTTCTGTTAATATAAAACAGACTTGAAAAAAGTTGGAAAAATAAATGTAATATTGTTGCATATTTCTGTAGGGTTCAATCATACTTGTTAGCGATCACGTGGATTTGTCGTCAGATACATTTTATATTAATAAATATTAACTTCAGATGCCATTCAGCAATCGGAAGCAGGTTTTGGTCAAATAAAAACATTTTCTGTTAATATAAAACAGACTTGAAAAAAGTTGGAAAAATAAATGTAATATTGTTGCATATTTCTGTAGGGTTCAATCATACTTGTTAGCGATCTCATGGATTTGGCCTGAGATATATTTTATATTAATAAATATTAACTTCAGATGCCATTCAGCAATCGGAAGTAGGTTTTGGTCAAATAAAAACATTTTCTGTTAATATAAAAAACACTTGAAAAAAGTTGGACAAATAAATTTAATATTGTTACATATTTCTGTAGGGTTCAATCATACTTGTTAGCGATCTCGTGGATTTGGCGTCAGATACATTTTATATTAATAAAAATTGAATTCAGATGCCATTCAGCAATCGGAAGTAGGTTTTGTTCAAATAAAAACATTTTCTGTTAATATAAAAAACACTTGAAAAAAGTTGGACAAATAAATTTAATATTGTAACATATTTCTGTAGGGTTCAATCATACTTGTTAGCGATCTCATGGATTTGGCTTGAGGTATATTTTATATTAATAAATATTAACTTCAGATGCCAGTCAGCAATCGGAAGCAGTTTTGGTCAAATAAAAACCATTTTCTGTTCACATAAAACAGCTTAAAAATAGTGTCAGGGCTTTGGTGTCATATAAATACATTCCATATTTTTGTTCGTTTAGATCATACTTGTTTGCGGTCTCGTGGATTTGGCGTCAGATACATTTTATATTAATAAATATTAACTTCAGATGCCAGTCAGCATTCGCAAGCAGTTTGTGTCAAATAAAAACATTTTCTGTTAATATAAAACAGCTTGAAAATAGTGTCAGGGCTTTGGTGTCAAATAAATACATTTCATATTTTTGTTCGTTTAGATCATACTTGTTAGCGATCTCGTGGATTTGGCGTCAGATACATTTTATATTAATAAATATTAACTTCAGATGCCAGTCAGCAATCGGAAGCAGGTTTTGGTCAAATAAAAGCATTTTCTGTTCATAAAAACAGCTTGAAAATCGTGTCAGGGCTTTGGTGTCATATAAATACATTTCATATTTTTGTTCATTTAGATCATATTTGTTTGCGATCTCGTGGATTTGGCGTCAGATACATTTTATATTAATTAATATTAACTTCAGATGCCAGTCAGCAATCAGAAGAAGTTTTGGTCAAATAAAAACATTTTCTGTTCATATAAAAAGGCTTGAAAATAGTGTCAGGGCTTTGGTGTCAAATAAATACATTTCATATTTTTCTTCGTTCAGATCATACTTGTTTGCGATCTCGTGGATTTGGCGTCAGATACATTTTATATTAATAAATATTAACTTCAGATGCCAGTCAGCAATCGGAAGCAGGTTTTGGTCAAATAAAAACATTTTCTGTTAATATAAAAAAAAAAACCTTGAAAAAAGTTGGAAAAATAAATTTAATATTCTTGCATATTTCTGTAGAGTTCAATCATACTTTTTAGCGATCTCGTGGATTTGTCGTCAGATACATTTTATATTAATAAATATTAACTTCAGATGCCAGTCAGCAATCGGAAGAAGTTTTGGTCAAATAAAAACATTTTCTGTTCATATAAAACAGCTTAAAAATGGTGTCAGGGCTTAGGTGTCATATAAAGACATTTCATATTTTTGTTCGTTTATATCATACTTGTTTGCGATCTCGTGGATTTGGCGTCAGATACATTTTATATTAATAAATATTAACTTCAGATTCCAGTCAGCAATCGGAAGCAGTTTTGGTCAAATAAAAACATTTTCTGTTAATATAAAAAAAACTTGAAAAAATAAATGTAATATTGTTGTATATTTTTGTAGGGTTCACTTATACTTGTTAGCGATCTCATGGATTTGGCTTGAGATATATTTTATATTAATAAATATTAACTTCAGATGCCAGTCAGCAATCGCAAGCAGTTTGTGTCAAATAAAAACATTTTCTGTTAATATGTTAATATAAAAAAACTTGAAAACATATAAATTTAATATTGTTGTATATTTTTGTAGTGTTCAATCCTTACTTGTTAGCGATCTCATGGTTGGCTTGAGATACATTTTATGATAATAAATATTATTAACTTCAGATGCCAGTCAGCTTAATCGGGAAGTAGGTTTGATCAAATAAAACATTTTCTGTTAATATAAAAAACTTGAAAAAAGGTTGACAAACAAATTTAATATTGTTGCATATTTTTAGGTTCAATCATATTTGTTAGCGATCTCGTGGATTTGGCGTCAGATACATTTTATAGTAATAAATATTAACTTCAGATACCAGTCAGCAATCGGAAGCAGTTTTGGTCAAATAAAAACATTTTCTGTTCATATAAAACAGCTTGAAAACAGTGTCAGGGCTTTGGTGTCAAATAAATACATTTCATATTTTTGTTCATTTTTATCATACTTGTTTGCTATCTCGTGGATTTGGCGTCAGATACATTTTATATTAATAAATATTAACTTCAGATGCCAGTCAGCAATCGCAAGCAGTTTGTGTCAAATAAAAGCATTTTCTGTTAATATAAAAAAAAACTTGAAAAAAGTTGGACAAATAAATTTAATATTGTTGCATATTTCTGTAGGGTTCAATCATACTTGTTAGCGATCTCGTGGATTTGGCGTCAGATACATTTTATATTAATAAAAATTGAATTCAGATGCCATTCAGCAATCGGAAGTAGGTTTTGGTCAAATAAAAACATTTTCTGTTAATATAAAAAACACTTGAAAAAAGTTGGACAAATAAATTTAATATTGTAACATATTTCTGTAGGGTTCAATCATACTTGTTAGCGATCTCATGGATTTGGCTTGAGGTATATTTTATATTAATAAATATTAACTTCAGATGCCAGTCAGCAATCGCAAGCAGTTTTGGTCGAATAAAAACATTTTCTGTTCATATAAAACAGCTTGAAAATAGTGTCAGGGCTTTGGTGTCAAATAAATACATTTCATATTTTTGTTCGTTTAGATCATACTTTTTTGCGATCTCGTGGATTTGGCGTCAGATACATTTTATATTAATAAAAATTAAATTCAGATGCCATTCAGCAATCGGAAGTAGGTTTTGGTCAAATAAAAACATTTTCTGTTAATATAAAAAAAACTTGAAAAAATAAATTTAATATTGTTGTATATTTTTGTAGGGTTCAATCATACTTGTTAGCGATCTCGTGGATTTGGCGTCAGATACATTTTATATTAATAAATATTAACTTCAGATTCCAGTCAGCAATCGGAAGCAGTTTTGGTCAAATAAAAACATTTTCTGTTCTATAAAACAGCTTGAAAATAGTGCCAGGGCTTTGGTGTCAAATAAATACATTTATATTTTTGTTCCTTTAGATCATACTTGTTTGCGATCTCGTGGATTTGGCGTCAGATACATTTTATATTAATAAATATTAACTTCAGATGCCAGTCAGCAATCGGAAGCAGTTTGGGTCAAATAAAAGCATTTTCTGTTCATATAAAACAGCTTGAAAATAGTGTCAGGGCTTTGGTGTCAAATAAATACATTTCATATTTTTGTTCATTTAGATCATATTTGTTTGCGATCTCGTGGATTTGGCGTCAGATGCATTTTATATTAATAAATATTAACTTCAGATGCCAGTCAGCAATCGGAAGCAGGTTTTGGTCAAATAAAAGCATTTTCTGTTCATAAAAACAGCTTGAAAATCGTGTCAGGGCTTTGGTGTCAAATAAATACATTTCATATTTTTGTTCGTTTAGATCATACTTGTTTGCGATCTCGTGGATTTGGCGTCAGATACATTTTATATTAATAAATATTAACTTCAGATGCCAGTCAGCCATCGGAAGCAGTTTTGGTCAAATAAAAACATTTTCTGTTCATATAAAACAGCTTGAAAACAGTGTCAGGGCTTTGGTGTCATATAAATACATTACATATTTTTGTTCGTTTAGATCATACTTGTTTGCGATCTCGTGGATTTGGCCTCAGATACATTTTATATTAATGAATATTAACTTCAGATACCAGTCAGCAATCAGAAGTAGGTTTTGGTCAAATAAAAACATTTTCTGTTAATATAAAAAAGACTTGAAAAAAGTTGGAAAAATAAATGTAATATTGTTGCATATTTCTGTAGGGTTCAATCATACTTGTTAGCGATCTCGTGGATTTGGTCTGACATACATTTTATGTTAATCAATCTTAACTTCAGATACCAGTCAGCAATCGGAAGAAGTTTTGGTCAAATAAAAGCATTTTCTGTTCATATAAAACAGCTTAAAAATGGTGTCAGGGCTTTGGTGTCATATAAAGACATTTCATATTTTTGTTCGTTTATATCATACTTGTTTGCGATCTCGTGGATTTGGCGTCAGATACATTTTATATTAATAAATATTAACTTCAGATTCCAGTCAGCAATCGGAAGCAGTTTTGGTCAAATAAAAACATTTTCTGTTAATATAAAAAAAAAACTTGAAAAAAGTTGGAAAAATAAATTTAACATTGTTGTATATTTTTGTACGGTTCAATCATATTTGTTAGCGATCTCATGGATTTGACCTGAGATATATTTTATATTAATAAATATTAACTTCAGATGCCAGTCAGCAATCGGAAGAAGTTTTGGTCAAATAAAAACATTTTCTGTTCATATAAAAAGGCTTGAAAATAGTGTCAGGGCTTTGGTGTCAAATAAATGCATTTCATATTTTTGTTCGTTTAGATCATACTTGTTAGCGATCTCGTGGATTTGGTCTGACATACATTTTAATGTTAATCAATCTTAACTTCAGATACCAGTCAGCAATCGGAAGAAGTTTTGGTCAAATAAAAACATTTTCTGTTCATATAAAAAGGCTTGAAAATAGTGTCAGGGCTTTGGTGTCAAATAAATGCATTTCATATTTTTGTTCGTTTAGATCATACTTGTTTGCGATCTCGTGGATTTGGCGTCAGATACATTTTATATTAATAAATATTAACTTCAGATGCCAGTCAGCAATCGGAAGCAGGTTTTGGTCAAATAAACGCATTCTCTGTTCATATAAAACAGCTTAAAAATGGTGTCAGGGCTTTGGTGTCATATAAAGACATTTCATATTTTTGTTCGTTTATATCATACTTGTTTGCGATCTCGTGGATTTGGCGTCAGATACATTTTATAGTAATAAATATTAACTTCAGATGCCAGTCAGCAATCGGAAGCAGGTTTTGGTCAAATAAAAACCTTTTCTGTTAAAATAAAAAACACTTGAAAAAAGTTGGAAAAATAAATGTAATATTCTTGCATATTTCTGTTGAGTTCAATCATACTTGTTAGCGATCTCGTGGATTTGGTCTGACATAGATTTTATGTTAATCAATATTAACTTCAGATGCCAGTCAGCAATCGGAAGCAGTTTTGGTCAAATAAAAACATTTTCTGTTCATATAAAACATCTTAAACATGGTGTCAGGGCTTTGGTGTCATATAAATACATTTCATATTTTTGTTCGTTTATATCATACTTGTTTGCGATCTCGTGGATTTGGCGTCAGATACATTTTATATTAATAAATATTAACTTCAGATGCCAGTCAGCAATCTGAAGCAGGTTTTGGTCAAATAAAAGCATTTTCTGTTCATATAAAACAGCTTTAAAATGGTGTCAGGGCTTTGGTGTCATATAAAGACATTTCATTTTTTTGTTCGTTTATATCATACTTGTTAGCGATCTCGTGGATTTGTCGTCAGATACATTTTATATTAATAAATATTAACTTCAGATGCCAGTCAGCCATCGGAAGCAGTTTTGGTCAAATAAAAACATTTTCTGTTAATATAAAAAAAACTTGAAAAAAGTTGGAAAAATACATTTAATATTGTTGCATATTTCTGTAGGGTTCAATCATACTTGTTAGCGATCTCGTGGATTTAGTCTGACATATATTTTATATTAATAAATATTAACTTCAGATGCCAGTCAGCAATCGGAATCAGTTTTGGTCAAATAAAAACCTTTTCTGTTAATATAAAAAACACTTGAAAAAACTTGGAAAAATAAATGTAATATTTTTGCATATTTCTGTTGGGTCCAATCATACTTGTTAGCGATCTCGTGGATTTGGCGTCAGATACATTTTATATTAATAAATATTAACTTCAGATGCCAGTCAGCAATCGGAAGTAGGTTTTGGTCAAATAAAAACATTTTCTGTTAATATAAAAAACACTTGAAAAAATAAATTTAATATTGTTGTATATTTTTGTAGGGTTCAATCATACTTGTTAGCGATCTCATGGATTTGGCGTCAGATACATTTTATATTAATAAATATTAACTTCAGATGCCAGTCAGCAATCGCAAGCAGTTTGTATCAAATAAAAGCATTTTCGGTTCATATAAAACAGCTTGAAAATAGTGTCAGGGCTTTGGTGTCATATAAATACATTTCATATTTTTGTTCGTTTAGATCATACTTTTTAGCGATCTCGTGGATTTGTCGTCAGATACATTTTATATTAATAAATATTAACTTCAGATACCAGTCAGCAATCGGAAGCAGTTTTGGTCAAATAAAAACATTTTCTCTTCATATAAAACAGCTTGAAAAAATAAATTTAATATTGTTGTATATTTTTGTGGGTTCAATCATACTTGTTAGCTTATCTCGCGGATTTGGCGGCCAGATACATTTTATATTATTAAATATTAACTTCAGATGCCAGTCAGCAATCGGAAGTAGGTTTTATCAACAAAACATTTTCGTTAATATAAAAAACACTTGGAAAAAGTTGGAAAAATAAAATGTAATATTGTTGCATATTTCTGTTGGTCTCAATCATATTTGTTAGCGATCTCGTGGATTTGTCGTCAGATACATTTTATATTAATAAATGTTAACTTCAGATGCCAGTTAGCAATCGGAAGCAGTTTGTCAAATAAAAACATTTTCTGTTATTATTAAAAAAAACTTGAAAAAAGTTGGAAAAATAAATTTAATATTGTTGCATATTTCTGTAGGATTCAATCATACCTGTTAGCCATCTCGTGGATTTGGCGTCAGAAACATTTTATATTAATAAATATTAACTTTGGATGCCAGTCAGCAATCGGAAGCAAGTTTGGTCAAATAAAAACATTTTCTGTTCATATAAAACAGCTTGAAAATAGTGTCAGGGCTTTGGTGTCAAATAAATACATTTCATATTTTTGTTCGCTTTTATATCATACTTGTTTATGCATCTCGCGGATTTGGCGTCAGATACATTTATATTAATAAATACACTTCAGATACCAGTCAGCAATCGGAAGCAGTTTTGGTCAAATAAAAACATTTTCTGTTAATATAAAAAACACTTGAAAAAAGTTGGACAAATAAATTTAATATTTTAACATATTTCTGTAGGGTTCAATCATACTTGTTAGCGATCTCATGGATTTGGCTTGAGGTATATTTTATATTAATAAATATTAACTTCAGATGCCAGTCAGCAATCGGAAGCAGTTTTGGTCAAATAAAAACATTTTCTGTTCATATAAAACAGCTTGAAAATAGTGTCAGGGCTTTGGTGTCATATAAATACATTTCATATTTTTGTTCGTTTAGCTCATACTTGTTTGCGATCTCGTGAATTTGGCGTCAGATACATTTTATATTAATAAAAATTAAATTCAGATGCCATTCAGCAATCGGAAGTAGGTTTTGGTCAAATAAAAACATTTTCTGTTAATAGAAAAAACACTTGAAAAAATAAATTTAATATTGTTGTATATTTTTGTAGGGTTCAATCATACTTGTTAGCGATCTCGTGGATTTGGCGTCAGATACATTTTATATTAATAAATATTAACTTCAGATGCCAGTCAGCAATCGGAAGTAGGTTTTGGTCAAATAAAAACATTTTCTGTTAATTTAAAAAAAAAAAACTTGAAAAATGTTGGACAAATAAATTTAATATTGTTGCATATTTCTGTAGGGTTCAATCATACTTGTTAGCGATCTCATGGATTTGGCTTGAGATATATTTTATATTAATAAATATTAACTTCAGATGCCAGTCAGCAATCGGAAGCAGGTTTTGGTTAAATAAAAACCTTTTCTGTTCATATAAAAAACACTTGAAAAAAGTTGGACAAATAAATTTAATATTGTTGCATATTTCTGTAGGGTTCAATCATACTTGTTAGCGATCTCGTGGATTTGTCGTCAGATACATTTTATATTAACAAATATTAACTTCAGATTCCAGTCAGCAATCGGAAGCAGTTTTGGTCAAATAAAAACATTTTCTGTTCATATAAAACAGCTTGAAAATAGTGTCAGGGCCTTGGTGTCAAATAAATACATTTCATATTTTTGTTCGTTTACATCATACTTGTTTGCGATGTCGTGGATTTGGCGTCAGATACATTTTATATTAATAAATATTAACTTCAGATGCCAGTCAGCAATCGGAAGCAGTTTGTGTCAAATAAAATCATTTTCTGTTCATATAAAACAGCTTGAAAATAGTGTTAGGGCTTAGGTGTCAAATAAATACATTTCATATTTTTGTTGGTTTATATCATACTTGTTTGCGATCTCGTGGATGTGTCGTCAGATACATTTTATATTAATAAATATTAACTTCAGATGCCAGTCAGCAATCGCAAGCAGTTTGTGTCAAATAAAAGCATTTTCTGTTCATATAAAACTGCTTGAAAATGGTGTCAGGGCTTTGGTGTCATATAAATACATTTCATATTTTTGTTCGTTTAGATCATACTTGTTTGCGTTGTCGTGGATTTGGCGTCAGATACATTTTATATTAATAAATATTAACTTCAGATTCCAGTCAGCAATCGGAAGCAGTTTTGGTCAAATAAAAACATTTTCTGTTCATATAAAACAGCTTGAAAATAGTGTCAGGGCCTTGGTGTCAAATAAATACATTTCATATTTTTTTTCGTTTAGATCATACTTGTTTGCGATGTCGTGGATTTGGCCTCAGATACATTTTATATTAATAAATATTAACTTCAGATACCAGTCAGCATTCGGAAGCAGTTTTGGTCAAATAAAAACATTTTCTGTTAATATAAAAAAAAACTTGAAAAAAGTTGGAAAAATAAATTTAATATTGTTGCATATTTCTGTAGAGTTCAATCATATTTGTTAGCGATCTCGTGGATTTGGCGTCAGATACATTTTATATTAATAAATATTGACTTCAGATACCAGTCAGCAATCGGAAGCAGTTTTGGTCAAATAAAAACATTTTCTGTTAATATAAAAAAAAAAACTTGAAAATAGTGTCAGGGCTTTGGTGTCAAATAAATACATTTCATATTTTTATTCGTTTATATCATACTTGTTTGCGATCTCGTGGATTTGGCGTCAGATACATTTTATATTAATAAATATTAACTTCAGATTCCAGTCAGCAATCGGAAGCAGTTTTGGTCAAATAAAAACATTTTCTGTTAATATAAAAAAAACTTGAAAAAATAAATGTAATATTGTTGTATATTTTTGTAGGGTTCACTTATACTTGTTAGCGATCTCATGGATTTGGCTTGAGATATATTTTATATTAATAAATATTAACTTCAGATGCCAGTCAGCAATCGCAAGCAGTTTGTGTCAAATAAAAACATTTTCTGTTAATATAAAAAAAAACTTGAAAAAAGGTTGACAAACAAATTTAATATTGTTGCATATTTTTGGAGGGTTCAATCATATTTGTTAGCGATCTCATGGATTTGGCCTGAGAATACATTTTATATTAATAAATATTAACTTCAGATGCCATTCAGCAATCGGAAGTAGGTTTTGGTCAAATAAAAACATTTTCTGTTAATATAAAAAACACTTGAAAAAAGTTGGACAAATAAATTTAATATTGTTACATATTTCTGTAGGGTTCAATCATACTTGTTAGCGATCTCATGGATTTGGCTTGAGAAATATTTTATATTAATAAATATTAACTTCAGATACCAGTCAGCAATCGGAAGCAGTTTTGGTCAAATAAAAACCATTTTCTGTTCACATAAAACAGCTTAAAAATAGTGTCAGGGCTTTGGTGACATATAAATACATTTCATATTTTTGTTCGTTTTTATCATACTTGTTTGCTATCTCGTGGATTTGGCGTCAGATACATTTTATATTAATAAATATTAACTTCAGATGCCAGTCAGCAATCGGAAGCAGTTTTGGTCAAATAAACACATTTTCTGTTCATATAAAACAGCTTGAAAAAGTTGGACAAATAAATTTAATATTGTTGCATATTTCTGTAGGGTTCAATCATATTTGTTAGCGATCTCATGGATTTGGCGTCAGATACATTTTATATTAATAAATATTAACTTCAGATGCCAGTCAGCAATCGGAAGCAGTTTTGGTCAAATAAAAACATTTTCTGTTCATATAAAACAGCTTGAAAATAGTGTCAGGGCTTTGGTGTCATATAAATACATTTCATATTTTTGTTCGTTTAGCTCATACTTGTTTGCGATCTCGTGGATTTGGCGTCAGATACATTTTATATTAATAAAAATTAAATTCAGATGCCATTCAGCAATCGGAAGTAGGTTTTGGTCAAATAAAAACATTTTCTGTTAATATAAAAAAAACTTGAAAAAATAAATTTAATATTGTTGTATATTTTTGTAGGGTTCAATCATACTTGTTAGCGATCTCGTGGATTTGGCGTCAGATACATTTTATATTAATAAATATTAACTTCAGATGCCAGTCAGCAATCGGAAGTAGGTTTTGGTCAAATAAAAACATTTTCTGTTAATTTAAAAAAAAAAAACTTGAAAAATGTTGGACAAATAAATTTAATATTGTTGCATATTTCTGTAGGGTTCAATCATACTTGTTAGCGATCTCATGGATTTGGCTTGAGGTATATTTTATATTAATAAATATTAACTTCAGATGCCAGTCAGCAATCGCAAGCAGTTTTGGTCGAATAAAAACATTTTCTGTTCATATAAAACAGCTTGAAAATAGTGTCAGGGCTTTGGTGTGAAATAAATACATTTCATATTTTTGTTCGTTTATATCATACTTGTTTGCGATCTCGTGGATTTGGCGTCAGATACATTTTATATTAATAAATA
>VONZ01003946.1:0-14666 GCA_012976165.1 Labeo catla | reverse complement strand
GCAACTTTGTTAATCATGCTAAAAACATGCTAGCAACTTTGCTAATCATGCTAGAAACATGCTAGCGACATGCTAATCATGCTAGAAACATGCTAGCGACATGGTAATCATGTTAGAAACATGCTAGCAACTTTGCTAATCATGCTAGAAACATGCTAACGACATGCTAGATCTATAGATCTATCTATCTATCTATCTGACAGACTACATTCAAACTTTAAAACTTCTAAATATTTTAGACTGAAAACCATCCAAACTTAAAACTTCTTAAACTTCTTAAACTATTTAAACTTTTGAAACTTCTTAACTTTTCAAACTTTTTAAACTTTTCAAACTTTTTCAAACTTTCTGGTCCGGCTTTCTCAAGCCAACTTAAAGTTTGTCTTGACGAACTTTTTTATCTAGTTATTATTATTATTATTCTTCTTACTAAAACTGTTAACTCTAACTCGTCCTAGAGCTTTAACTCTACAAACTCCAAACTCAGCCCAGATCTTCAGACTGATATGGCCGGGTGTGCTATATCTTTTCTAACTGATCGGACTTACGGTTTTCCTAAAAATGACGTTTAAAACTGGGAAAAATCCCATGGACTTACATTGACGGAATGTTCAAATGAGCCAACACTTTTCAAATCCCAACTGTCAAAATCCCCAGAATCCTTTGAGCCTCAATCAAACTTCCCTTCTATGTACTGTATTTCTAATCCATTCAAACTCATTGAAACTCATTCAGACTCATCTATCTATCTATCTATCTATCTATCTAACTTTATCTATCTGGCCCATTCTATCTATCTACACTGTCCATTCATCTATCTATCTAATATTTCCATTCATTCATCTACTTCATCATCTAACCCATTCATTCATTCGGTTCATTCATCTATTCATCATCTAACCTTATCTATCTATCTATCTATCTATCTATCATCTAACCTTATCTATCTATCTATCTATCTATCACTAGCCAAACTAGAGTCATGCTAGTAGCCTGCTAATCATGCTAGTAACATGCTAGTAACTGGCAAATCATGCTAGTAACATGCTAGCAACTTCGCTAATCATGCTAGTAACATGCTAGTAACTGGCTAATCATGCTAGTAACATGCTAGCAAGTTTGCTAATCATGCTATAAACATGCTAGCAACTTGCTAATCACATTAGAAACATGTTAACGACATGCTAATCATGCTAGAAACATGCTAGCGACATGCTAGTCATGCTAGAAACAGGCTAACAACATGCTAATCATGCTAGAAACATGCTAGCAACATGCTAATCATGCTAGAAACCTGTTAGCAACTTTGCTAATCATGCTAGGAACATGCTAGCGACATGCTAATCATGCTAGACACATGCTAGCGACATGCTAGTCATGGTAGAAACATGCTAGCAACTTTGCTAATCATGCTAGAAACATGCTAACGACATGCTAATCATGCTAGAAACATGCTAGCATCTTTGCTAATCATGCTAGAAACATGCTAGCAACTTTGCTAATCATGCCAGAAACATGCTAGCAACTTTGCTAATCATGCCAGAAACATGCTAACTACATGTTAGTCATGTTATAAACATGCTAGCGACATGCTAATCATGCTAGAAACATGCTAGTGACATGCTAGTCATGCTAGAAACATGCTAGCGACATGCTAATCATGCTAGAAACATGCTAGCAACTTTGCTAATCATGTTAGAAACATGCTAGCAACTTTGCTAATCATGCTAGAAACATGCTAGCGACATGCTAATCATGTTAGAAGCATGCTAGCAACTTTGCTAATCATGCTAGAAACATGTTAACGACATGCTAATCATGCTAGAAACATGCTAGCAACTTTGTTAATCATGTTAGAAACATGCTAGCAACTTTGCTAATCATGCTAGAAACATGCTAGCGACATGCTAGTCATGCTAGAAACATGCTAGCAACTACACCTTCAGAAACATACAACAACATGCTAATCAACATGCTAGAAACATGCTAGCAACTTGCTAATCATAAAGAAACATGTTAGCAACTTCTGCTAATCATGTTGTATATACAAGAATCATTATCTTGCTAGAAATATTAGCAACTACATCATGTTAGAAACATGCTAGCAACTTTGCTAATCATGCTAGAACATAAGTAACATGCTAATCATGTTAGAAACATGTTAGCAACTGGCTAATCTTGCTAGAAACATGCTAGCAACATGCTAATCATGCTAGAAACATGCTAGCGACATGCTAGTCATGCTAGAAACATGCTAGCGACTTTGCTAGTCATGCTAGAAACATGCTAGCTACATGCTAGTCATGCTAGAAACATGCTAGTGACATGTTAAAAACATGCTAGCAACTTTGCTAATCATGCTAGAAACATGCTAGTGACATGCTAATCATGCTAGAAACATGTTGCAAGAACTTTTGCTAATCATGTTAAAACATGCTAACGACATGCTAATCATGTTAGAAACATGTTAGCAACTTTGCTAATCATGCTAGAAACATGCTAGCAACTTTGCTAATCATGCTAGAAACATGCTAGCAACATGCTAATCATGCTAGAAACTGGCTAGCAACATGCTAGCAACTTTCTAATTATGTTAGAAACATGCTAAAACATGCTAACAACTTGCTAATCATGCAGAAAACAGACTAGCAACATGCAAGTAACTTGGTAAGATTGATAATCTGACCAATACTATCTATCTATCTATCTATCTATCTGACAGACTACATTCAAACTTTAAAACTTCTAAATATTTCAGACTGAAAACCATCCAAACTTAAAACTTCTTAAACTATTTAAACTTTTCAAACTTTTTAAACTTTCTGGTCCGGCTTTCTCAAGCCAACTTAAAGTTTGTCTTGACGAACTTTTTTATCTAGTTATTATTCTTCTTCTGAGACTAAAATTTCTGCCTGCTACTCCTCCTAGAGCTTTAACTCTTCAAACTCCAAACTCAGCCCAGATTTTCAAACTGATCTGACTCGAGTTGCTATATCTTTTCTAACTGATCGGACTTACGGTTTTCCTAAAAATGACGTTTAAAACTGGGAAAAATCCCATAGGCTTACATTGACGGAATGTTCAAATGAGCCAACACTTTTCAAATTCCAACTGTCAAAACTCCCAGAATCCTTTGAGCCTCAATCAAACTTCAACCCTTCTATGTACTGTATTTCTAATCCATTTAAACTCATTCAAACTCATCTATCTATCTATCTATCTTCAAACCCTTACTATCTATCTATCTATCTATCATCTAACCTTATCTATCTATCTATCTATCTATCTATCTATCTAGAAACATGCTAACAACATGCTGGTCATGCTAGAAACATGCTAGCGACACGCTAGTCATGCTAGAAACATTCTAGCGACATGCTAGTCATGCCAGAAACATGCTAGCGACATGCTAGTTATGTTAGAAACATGCTAGCAACTTTGCTAATCATGCTAGAACCATGCTAGCGACATGCTAGTCATGCTAGAAACATGCTAGCAACTTTGCTAATCATGCTAGAAACATGCTAGTGACATGCTAATCATGCTAGAAACATGCTAGCAACTTTGCTAATCATGCTAGAAACATGATAGTGACATGCTAGTCATGTTAGAATCATGCTAGCGACATGCTAATCATGCTAGAAACATGCTAGCAACTTTGCTAATCATGCTAGAAACATGCTAGTGACATGCTAGTCATGCTAGAAACATGCTAGTGACATGCTAGTCATGCTAGAATCATGCTAGCAACTTTGCTAATCATGCTAGAAACATGCTAGTCATGCTAGAAACATGCTAGCGACATGCTAGTCATGCAAGAAACATGCTATCGACATGCTAATCATGCTAGAAACATGTTAACAACATGTTAGTCATGCAAGAAACATGCTAGCGACATGCTAATCATGCTAGAAACATGCTCGCAACATGCTAGTCATGTTAGAAACATGCTAGCGACATGCTAATCATGTTAGAAACATGCTAGCAACTTTGCTAATCATGTTAGAAACATGCTAGCGACATGCTAATCATGCTAGAAACATGCTAGCGACATGCTAGTCATGCTAAAAACATGCTAGCAACTTTGCTAATCATGTTAGAAACATGCTGGCAACTTTCTAATCATGTTAGAAACGTGCTAGCAACATGTTAATCATGCTAGAAACATGCTATCAGCTTGCTAATCGTGCTAGAAACAGACTAGCAACATGCTAGTAACTTGGTAATTATGTTAGAATCATCTATCTATCTATCTATCTATCTATCTGTCGATTGATAATCTGACCAATACTATCTATCTATCTATCTATCTATCTGACAGACTACATTCAAACTTTAAAAATATTTCAGACTGAAAACCATCCAAACTTAAAACTTCTTAAACTTCTTAAAGTATTTAAACTTTTGAAACGTCTTAACTTTTCAAACTTTTTAAACTTTTTAAAACTTTCTGGTCCGGCTTTCTCAAGCCAACTTAAAGTTTGTCTTGACGAACTTTTTTATCTAGTTATTATTATTATTCTTCTTCTGAGACTAAAATTTCTGACTGCTACTCCTCCTAGAGCTTTAACTCTTCAAACTCCAAACTCAGCCCAGATCTTCAAACTGATCTGACTCGAGTTGCTATATCTTTTCTAACTGATCGGACTTACGGTTTTCCTAAAAATGACGTTTAAAACTGGGAAAAATCCCATAGACTTACATTGACGGAATGTTCAAATGAGCCAACACTTTTCAAATTCCAACTGTCAAAACTCCCAGAATCCTTTGAGCCTCAATCAAACTTCAACCCTTCTATGTACTGTATTTCTAATCCATTTAAACTCATTCAAACTCATCTATCTATCTATCTATCTTCAAACCCTTACTATCTATCTATCTATCTATCTATCATCTAACCTTATCTATCTATCTATCTATCTATCATCTAACCTTATCTATCTATCTATCTATCTATCTATCTATCTAGAAACATGCTAACAACATGCTAGTCATGCTAGAAACATGCTGGTCATGCTAGAAACATGCTAGCGACACGTTAGTCATGCTAGAAACATTCTAGCGACATGCTAGTCATGCCAGAAACATGCTAGCGACATGCTAGTTATGTTAGAAACATGCTAGCAACTTTGCTAATCATGCTAGAACCATGCTAGAGACATGCTAGTCATGCTAGAAACATGCTAGCAACTTTGCTAATCATGCTACAAACATGCTAGCGACATGCTAATCATGCTAGAAACATGCTACCGACATGCTAGTCATACAAGAAACATGTTAGCGACATGCTAGTCATGCTAGAAACATGCTAATAATGCTAGAAATCTGCTAGCAACATGTTAATCATGCTAGAAACATGCTAGCAACTTTGCTAATCATGCTAGAAACATGTTAGCGACATGCTAGTCATGCTAGAAACATGCTAGCAGCTTTGCTAATCATTCTAAAAACATGCTAAAAACATGCTAGTGACATGCTAAACATGCTAGCAACATGCTAGTCATGCTAGAAACATGCTAGTGACATGCTAGTCATGCTAGATACATGCTAGCGACATGCTGATCATGTTAGAAAAATGCTAGCAACTTTGCTAATCATGTTAGAAACATGTTAGCCTCATGCTAATCATGCTAGAAACATGCTTGCGACATGCTAGTCATGCTAGAAACATGCTAGCGACATGCTAGTCATGCTAGAAACATGCTAGCGACATGCTGATCATGTTAGAAACATGCTAGCGACATGCTAGTCATGCTAGAAACATGCTAGCGACATGCTGATCATGTTAGAAACATGCTAGCAACTTTGCTAATCATGTTAGAAACATGCTAGCGACATGCTAATCATGTTAGAAACATGCTAGCGACATGCTAGTCATGCTAGAAACATGTTAGCAACTTTGCTAATCATGCTAGAAACATGCTAGCGACATGCTACCGACATTAATCATGTTAGAAACATGCTAGCAACATGCTAATCATGTTAGAAATATGCTAACGACATGCTAGTCATGTTAGAAACATGCTATCAACTTTGCTAATCATGCTAGTCATTGCTAACCCCCATGCATCTTTCTGTCGATTGATAATCTGACCAATTCTATCTATCTATCTATCTATCTGACAGACTACATTTAAACTTTCAAACTTCTAAATATTTCAGACTGAAAACCATCCAAACTTAAAACTTCTTAAACTATTTAAACTTTTGAAACTTCTTAACTTTTCAAACTCTTCAAACTTTTTTAACTTTTTCAACTTTTTCAAACTTTCTGGTCCGGCTTTCTCAAGCCAACTTAAAGTTTGTCTTGACGAACTTTTTTATCTAGTTAAGTTGGCTTGAGAAAGCCAACTTACTGATATGCTACTTAAACTTAAAGTTATTATTAGTTGGCTTGAGAAAGCCAACTTACTGATATGCTATTTAAACTTATTATTATTATTCTTCTTCTGAGACTAAAATTTCTGACTGCTACTCCTCCTAGAGCTTTAACTCTTCAAACTCCAAACTCAGCCCAGATTTTCAAACTGATCTGACTCGAGTTGCTATATCTTTTCTAGCTGATCGGACTTACGGTTTTCCTAAAAATGACGTTTAAAACTGGGAAAAATCCCATAGACTTACATTGACGGAATGTTCAAATGAGCCAACACTTTTCAAATTCCAACTGTAAAAACTCCCAGAATCCTTTGAGCCTCAATCAAACTTCAACCCTTCTATGTACTGTATTTCTAATCCATTTAAACTCATTCAAACTCATCTATCTATCTATCTATCTTCAAACCCTTACTATCTATCTATCTATCTATCTATCTATCTATCATCTAACCTTATCTATCTATCTATCTAGAAACATGCTAACAACATGCTGGTCATGCTAGAAACATGCTAGCGACACGCTAGTCATGCTAGAAACATTCTAGCGACATGCTAGTCATGCCAGAAACATGCTAGCGACATGCTAGTTATGTTAGAAACATGCTATCAACTTTGCTAATCATGCTAGAACCATGCTAGCGACATGCTAGTCATGCTAGAAACATGCTAGCAACTTTGCTAATCATGCTAGAAACATGCTAGTGACATGCTAATCATGCTAGAAACATGCTAGCAACTTTGCTAATCATGCTAGAAACATGATAGTGACATGCTAGTCATGTTAGAATCATGCTAGCGACATGCTAATCATGCTAGAAACATGCTAGCAACTTTGCTAATCATGCTAGAAACATGCTAGTGACATGCTAGTCATGCTAGAAACATGCTAGTGACATGCTAGTCATGCTAGAATCATGCTAGCAACTTTGCTAATCATGCTAGAAACATGCTAGTCATGCTAGAAACATGCTAGCGACATGCTAGTCATGCAAGAAACATGCTATCGACATGCTAATCATGCTAGAAACATGTTAACAACATGTTAGTCATGCAATAAACATGCTAGCGACATGCTAATCATGCTAGAAACATGCTCGCAACATGCTAGTCATGTTAGAAACATGCTAGCGACATGCTAATCATGTTAGAAACATGCTAGCAACTTTGCTAATCATGTTAGAAACATGCTAGCGACATGCTAATCATGCTAGAAACATGCTAGCGACATGCTAGTCATGCTAAAACATGCTACCAACTTTGCTAATCATGTTAGAAACATGCTGGCAACTTTCTAATCATGTTAGAAACGTGCTAGCAACATGTTAATCATGCTAGAAACATGCTATCAGCTTGCTAATCGTGCTAGAAACAGACTAGCAACATGCTAGTAACTTGGTAATTATGTTAGAATCATCTATCTATCTATCTATCTATCTATCTATCTATCTATCTATCTATCTATCTGTCGATTGATAATCTGACCAATACTATCTATCTATCTATCTATCTATCTATCTTACAGACTACATTCAAACTTTAAAAATATTTCAGACTGAAAACCATCCAAACTTAAAACTTCTTAAACTTCTTAAAGTATTTAAACTTTTGAAACGTCTTAACTTTTCAAACTTTTTAAACTTTTTAAAACTTTCTGGTCCGGCTTTCTCAAGCCAACTTAAAGTTTGTCTTGAACTTTTTTATCTAGTTATTATTATTCTTCTGAGACTAAATTTCTGACTGCAACTCCTCCTAGAGCTTTAACTCTACAAACTCCAAACTCAGCCCAGATCTTCAGACTGGTCTGACTCGAGTTGCTATATCTTTTCTAACTGATCCGACTTACGGTTTTCCTAAAAATAACGTTTAAAACTCGGAAAAATCCCATAGACTTACATTGACGGAATGTTCAAATGAGCCAGCACTTTTTAAATTTCAACTGTCAAAACTCCCAGAATCCTTTGAGACTCAATCAAACTTCCCTTCTATGTACTGTATTTCTAATCCATTTAAACTCATTAAAACTCATCTATCTATCTATCTATCTATCTATCTATCTATCACTAGCCAAACTAGAGTCATGCTAGTAGCCTGCTAATCATGTTAGTAACATGCTAGTAACTGGCTAATAATGCTAATAACATGGTAATATCATGCTACCATGTTAGAAACATGCTAGCAACTTGCTAATCATGCTAGAAACATGTTAGCAACTTTGGTAATCATGTTAGAAACATGCTAGCAACTTTGTTAATCATGCTAGCAACTTGCTAATCACGTTAGAAACATGCTAGCAACATGCTAATAACTTGCTAATCATGTTAGAAACATGCTAGCAACTTTGCTAATCATGCTAGAAACATGCTAGCAACTTGCTAATCATGCTAGAAACATGCTAGCGACATGCTAATCATGTTAGAAACATGCTAACAACTTGTTAATCATGCTAGAAACATGCTAGCAACTTTGCTAATGATGCTAAAAACATGCTAGCAACTTGCTAATCATGCTAGAAACATGCTAGCAACTGGCTAATCACGTTAAAAACATGCTAGCATCATGCTAATAACTTGCTAATCATGTTAGAAACATGCTAGCAACTTTGCTAATCATGCTAGAAACATGCTAGCGACATGCTAATCATGTTAGAAACATGCTAGCAACTTGCTAATCATGCTAGAAACATGCTAGCAACTTTGCTAATGATGCTAAAAACATGCTAGCAACTTGCTAATCATGCTAGGAACATGCTAGCAACTGGCTAATCACATTAGAAACATGCTAGCATCATGCTAATAACTTGCTAATCATGTTAGAAACATGCTAGCAACTTTGCTAATCATGCTAGAAACATGCTAGCGACATGCTAATCATGTTAGAAACATGCTAGCAACTTGCTAATCATGCTAGAAACATGCTAGCAACTTTGCTAATGATGCTAAAAACATGCTAGCAACTTGCTTATCATGCTAGAAACATGCTAGCAACTTGCTAATCATGCTAGAAACACGCTAGCAACTTGGTAATCATGTTAGAAACACGTTAGCAACTTTGCTAATCATACTAGAAACATGCTAGCAACTTGGTAATCATGCTAGAAACACGTTAGCAACTTGGTAATCATGTTAGAAACATGTTAACAACTTTGCTAATCATGCTAGAAACATGCTAACAACTTGCTAATCATAATAAACATGCTAGCAACTTTGCTAATCATGCTAGCAACTTGATAATCATGCTAGAAACATGCTAGCAACTTTGCTAATCATGCTAGAAACATGCTAGCAACTTGCTAATAACACTAGAAACATGCTAGCGACATGCTAATCATGTTAGAAACATGCTAGCAACTTTGCTAATCATGCTAGAAACATGCTAGCAACTTGCTAATCATGTTAGAAACATGCTAGCAACTTTGCTAATCATGCTAGCAACTTGGTAATCATGCTAGAAACACGTTAGCAACTTTGCTAATCATGCTAGAAACATGCTAGCAACTTGCTAATTATATATCTATCTATCTATCTATCTGACAGACTACATTCAAACTTAAAACTTCTTAAACTTCTTAAACTATTTAAACTTTTCAAACTTCTTAACTTTTCAAACTTTTTCAAACTTTCTGGTCCGGCTTTCTCAAGCCAACTTAAAGTTTGTCTTTACGAACTTTTTTATCTAGTTATTAAGTTGGCTTGAGAAAGCCAACTTACTGATATGCTACTTAAACTTAAAGTTATTATTATTATTATTCTTCTGAGACTAAATTTTCTGACTGCTACTCCTCCTAGAGCTTTAACTCTACAACCTCCAAACTCAGCCCAGATCTTCAGACTGGTCTGACTCGAGTTGCTATATCTTTTCTAACTGATCCGACTTACAGTTTTCCTAAAAATCCCGATTAAAACTGGGAAAAATCCCATAGACTTACATTGATGGAATGTTCAAATGAGCCAGCACTTTTCAAATTCCAACTGTCAAAATCCCCAGAATCCTTTGAGACTCAATCAAACTTCCCTTCTATGTACTGTATTTCTAATCAATTTAAACTCATTCAAACTCATCTATCTATCTATCTATCTATCTATCTATCTATCCATCTATCTATCTATCTATCTATCTAACCCTATCTATCTATCTATCATCTAACCCTATTTATCTATCTATCTATCTATCTATCTATCATCTAACCCTATCTATCTATCTATCTATCTATCTATCTATCATCTAACCCTATCTATCTATCTCCATTCATCTATCTATCTTACTCCATTCATCTATCCATCTGTTCATCATCTAACCCCTACCCAGTTCCATTCCATTCATCTGCTATCTATCTATCTATCTATCTATCTATCTATCTATCATCTAACCCTATCTATCTATCTATCTATCTAAGCTAGTAATGCTAAAAAACATGGTAGCGACATGCTAATCATGCTAGAAACATGCTAGCAACTTTGCTAATCATGTTAGAAACACGCTAGCGACATGGTAATCATGCTAGAAACACGTTAGCAACTTTGCTAATCATGCTAGAAACATGCTAGCGACATGCTAGTCATGCTAGGAACATGCTAGCGACATGCTAGTCATGCTAGAAACATGCTAGCAACTTTGCTAATCATGCTAGAAACATGCTAGCGACATGCTAATCATGCTAGAAACATGCTAGTCATGCTAGAAACATGCTAGCATCTTTGCTAATCGTGCTAGAAACATGTTAGCAACTTTGCTAATCATGCCAGAAACATGCTAGCTACATGCTAGTCATTTTAGAAACATGCTAGCAACTTTGCTAATCATATGTAGGAAACAAGCTACCGGCTACGCTAATCATGCTAGAAACATGCTAGCTTACATTTTACTCATGCTAGAAACATGCCAGCAACTTTGCTAATAATAAAGTTAGAAACACGCCACGGAAGAGCGGTAATCATGTTAGAAACACGCAAGAACTTTGCTAGTCATGCCAGAAACATGCTAGCGACATGCTAGTTATGTTAGAAACATGCTAGCAACTTTGCTAATCATGCTAGAACCATGCTAGCGACATGCTAGTCATGCTAGAAACATGCTAGCAACTGCTAATCATGCTAGAAACATTCTAGTGACATGCTAATCATGCTAGAAACATGCTAGCTACATGCTAGAAACATGCTAGCATCTTTGCTAATCGTGCTAGAAACATGTTAGCAACTTTGCTAATCATGCCAGAAACATGCTAGCAACTTTGCTAATCATGCTAGAAACAAGCTAGCAACATGCTAATCATGCTAGAAACATGCTAGCGACATGCTAATCATGCTAGAAACATGCTAGCGACATGCTAATCATGATAGAAACCTGCTAGCAACTTTGTTAATCATGCTAGAAACATGCTAGCTACATGTTAATCATGCTAGTAACATGCTAGCGACATGCTAAAAACATGCTAGCAACTTTGCTAATCATGTTAGAAACATGTTAGCGACTTGCTGATCATGTTAGAACCATGCTAGCAACTTTGCTAATTATGCTAGAAACATGCAAGTGACATGCTAATCATGTTAGAAACATGTTAGCAACTTTGCTAATCATGCTAAAAACATGCTAACAACTTGCTAATCATGCTAGAAACAGACTAGCAACATGCTAGTAACTTGGTAATAATGTTAGAATCATCTATCTTTCTGTCGATTGCTAATCTGACCAATACTATCTATCTATCTATCTGACAGACTACATTCAAACTTTAAAACTTCTAACTATTTCAGACTGAAAACCATCCAAACTTAAAACGTCTTAAACTTCTTAAACTATTTAAACTTTTGAAACTTCTTAACTTTTCAAACTTTTCAAACTTTTTAAACTTTTCAAACTTTTTCAAACTTTCTGGTCCGGCTTTCTCAAGCCAACTTAAAGTTTGTCTTGACGAACTTTTTTATCTAGTTATTATTATTATTATTATTCTTCTTAGCCAAATTTTCAAACGCTACTCCTCCTAGAGATTTAACTCTACAAACTCCAAACTCAGCCCAGATCTTCAGACTGGTCTGACTCGAGTTGCTATATCTCTTCAAACTGATCGGACTTACGGTTTTCCTAAAAATGACGTTTAAAACTGGGAAAAATCCCATAGACTTACATTGACGGAATGTTCAAATAAGCCAACACTATTCAAATTTCAACTGTCAAAATCCCCAGAATCCTTTGAGCCTCACTCAAACTTCCCTTCTATGTACTGTATTTCTAATCCATTCAAACTCATTCAAACTCATCTATCTATCTATCTATCTATCTATCTATCTATCTATCTATCTATTTATCCATCACTAGCCAAACTAGAGTCATGCTAGTAGCCTGCTAATCATGCTAGTAACTGGCTAATCATGCTAGAAACATGCTAGCAACTTGCTAATCATTCTAAAAACATGCTAGCAACTTTGCTAATCATGCTAGAAACATGCTAGCAACAAGCTAATCATGCTAGAAACATGCTAGCAACTGGCTAATCTTGCTAGAAACATGCTAGCAACTGGCTAATCTTGCTAGAAACATGCTAGCAACTTTGCTAATCATGCTAGAAACATGCTAGCAACTTTGCTAATCATGTTAGAAACATGCTAGCAACTGGCTAATCATGCTAGAAACATGCTAGCGACATGCTAATCATGTTAGAAACATGGTAGCAACATGCTAGCGACATGCTAGTCATGCTAGAAACATGCTAGCGACATGCTAATCATGTTAGAAACATACAAGAACTGGCTAATCATGTTAGAAACATGCCGCTAACTTTGTTATCATGTTAGAAACATGCTAACAACATGCTAATCATGCTACAAACATGCTAGCAACTTCCTAATCATGTTAGAAAGATGTTAGCAACTTTGCTAATCATGTTATAAACATCTCAGCAACATGCTAATCATGCTATAAACATGCTAGCAACATGCTAATCATGCTATAAACATGCTAGCAACATGCTAATCATGCTATAAACATGCTAGGAACTTTGCTAATCATGCGAGAAACATGCTAGCAACTTGCTAATTATCTATCTATCTATCTGACAGACTACATTCAAACTTTAAAATTTCTAAATATAAATTTCAGACTGAGAACCATCCAAACTTAAAACTTCTTAAACTTCTTAAACTATTTAAACTTTTAAAACTTTTAAAACTTTTTAAACTTTTTAAACTTTTCAAACTTTTTCAAACTTTCTGGTCCGGCTTTCTCAAGCCAACTTAAAGTTTGTCTTGACGAACTTTTTTATCTAGTTATTATTATTCTTCTGAGACTAAATTTTCTGACTGCTACTCCTCCTAGAGCTTTAACTCTACAAACTCCAAACTCAGCCCAGATCTTCAGACTGGTCTGACTCGAGTTGCTATATCTTTTCTAACTGATCCGACTTACAGTTTTCCTAAAAATCCTGATCAAAACTGGGAAAAATCCCATAGACTTACATTGACGGAATGTTCAAATGAGCCAGCACTTTTCAAATTCCAACTGTCAAAATCCCCAGAATCCTTTGAGACTCAATCAAGCTTCCCTTCTATGTACTGTATTTATAATCCATTTAAACTCATTCAAACTCATCTATCTATCTATCTATCTATCTAACCATTACTATCTATCAATCAATCTATCTATCTGTCTATCTATCTATCTATCTATCTATCTATCTATCTATCTATCTATCTAACCATTATTATCTATCTATCTATCTATCTATCTATCTATCCTCCTATCAACCATTACTATCTATCTATCTATCTATCTATCTAACCATTACTATCTATCTATCTATCTATCTAACCATTACTATCTATCTATTTATCTATCTATCTATCTATCTATCTAACCATTACTATCTATCTATCTATCTATCTATCTAACCATTACTATCTATCTATCTATCTATCTATCTATATATCTATCTGACCATTACTAACTATCTATCTATCTATCTATCTAACCATTACTATCTATCTATCTATCTATCTATCTATCTAACCATTACTAACTATCTATGGCTAGCAACCAGAATCATGCTAGCAACTTTGCTAATCATGCTAGAAACATGCTAGCAACTTTGCTAATCATCCTAGAAACATGCTAGCAACTTGCAAATCATGCTAGAAACATGCTACCAACTTTGCTAATCATGTTAGAAACATGCTAGCAACTGGCTAATCATGTTAGAAACATGCTAGCAACTGGCTAATCATGTTAGAAACATGGTAGCAACTTTGCTAATCATGTTAGAAACATGCTAGCAACTGGCTAATCATGCTAGAAACATG
>VONZ01003945.1:0-14684 GCA_012976165.1 Labeo catla | reverse complement strand
AAAGTCAAAGAGCGGTAACCGGTGTTATAAGGTGCTCTGCCTTGGTTTCTCCAGGGGTTTTTGAAGTTATGGTTAAGACAATTCATCATTTTCTCGGAAAATCAACTAAATTGACTTAAGATACTTATACACATGATAAAGGATGTCTTGAATGTCCCAAAAATATCAATAACTCATTTTTGACCAAAATCGAAGTTAAGGTCCTTTGCCATTGCAGGGCAGACAAGTAAACCAGTTAAAACTCTATGATGCATAAAATCATTGCAATAAATAGAGCAGGTAAAACACGTCTCTTGTGTGACAGCGACGCAGTCAGATGCGTTATCCATTGCGTCACTGGCCCACCGGCCGGGCGTTCATTTCGTTTACAACTTTTTCTCAATGCCCGGGTAGCACTTAGGAATAAGGCAACAAATTGGCAAGCCCATGACATCAAAACCACACGGCAATACACAGAAAGCACAGAGCGAGCCAGCCAGGAGTCAAACCGAGAATCTTGTGATCCGTAGTCAGAGGCGTTACCCATTACGCCACGGCCCCGCCGGCCTGAGCGACTCGTGCTCGCACCAGAGTTGCTGGTTTTCTACGTGACAGAGGCCTGTATTGCTGTCTGCTTCTTTTCATGATATTAACAGGCCAACAGCCGCACATCCCTTCCCTGGTGGTCTAGTGGTCAGGATTCGGTGCTCTCACCGCCGCGGCCCGGGTTCGATTCCCGGTCAGGGAACGTTCTTTTACCACCCCCCCCAGCGGCGGACTGCGAAGTCAATCTCGACTTTCTGCTTTCAGAAGGCCGGCCCAACAAAAATGGTGGGCGCGTCAAAAACAACCTCCTTCGAGCCGGAATCGAACCAGCGACCTAAGGATTTCCAACGCTGCTCCTACAGTCCTCCGCTCTACCAGCTGAGCTATCGAAGGTACTGGGGTTTGAGGGCACAACCTCGGCCTATCACGATTCTGTAGCTCGACTGCTTGCGATAAATGGCTTCTGACGCAGGAAGACGTGCGGGCCGTTCAAAGAGGGAAGCAAGGAGCAGCCCCCTTCCCATACCGGGAGTCGCACATGGGCCGCCTAGGTGAAAACCAAGCATCCTCACCGCTACGCCATATGGGAACTTGTCAGCAAAGTCTTGTCCAGACAAAATAAAAAATAAATGAATAAATAAATAAACACTGGCCGGTACGGGGATCAAACCAGTGACCTTGGCCTTATTATAGACACTCGGTACGTGAGCTTTTGGGGCCCACTGCTGTGAAAGCCTTTTTCGGAGAGGGCCTGCGCACATTCGTGGCAAAAGCAGGTCCCACCGAGATTTGAACTCGGATCGCTGGATTCAGAGTCCAGAGTGCTAACCATTACACCATGGAACCTTGCCAGAAGCAGCCACAGCTCACAGGACCGCAAAGATTAAGTCGTGTACGGCTCGTCAGCAGCAAAAATAAATTTGAGCGCTTGCTTTTCTTCCTTTACCTGCCGCAAGAAGGCACGCAGGTTCCACCGAGATTTGAACTCGGATGGCTGCATTCAAAGTTCGGGGTGCTAAACGTTACACCATGGAACCACGACCGCCTTGCGCAAAGCTGTCTGGGAAGGAGATAGTGTTGCGGCTATGAGGATCCAGTTAGATTGGAGGGGTTGGATGCAAGTGAATTCTGATCACTGGACACCCTCGACCAAAAGACAGAAGCGAGCATCGTCTGCCGAACCAGGGACCTTTAGATCTTCAGTCGAACGCTCTCCCAACCGAGCTATTTCGGCCACGCCCGCTGTCAGCTTGGTCAGCGTTAGGACCAACCGTCACTTTGAGAGAAGAGCAGCGATGAGCTAACAGAGACCAAAAGAAGCTGGCCCGTACGGGGATCGAACCCGCGACCTTGGCGTTATTAGCACCACGCTCTAACCAACTGAGCTAACCGGCCTGGGTGCAGCTAATCTAATCAGAGTGCAGAGCTTCCAGTCCAACAGTGGGCACCCAGATTTGAACCAGGGACCTCTTCATCTGCAGTTAAATGCGACACCACTGAGATATACCCCCATAAGATGCACTGCACAAAACCACTGAAACAAATTGACTTCCTTCAATGTGAAGATATCAAACAAAGACAGGCTGACTTTAAGGTCAAAGCTTTGGTGGGTCCAAAGCTGCCAAGGCCAAAAAGGGGGCACCTGCATTTGAACCAGGGACCTCTTCATCTGCAGTTAAATGCGCCACCACTGATATATACCCCCATAAGATGCACTGCACAAAACCACTGAAACAAAATGACTCCCTTCAATGTGACGATATCAAACAAAGAGAGAGTCTGGCTTGTAACCCAAAGGTCGCTGGTTCGATTCCCGCACCAGCAGGAATTGAAGGTGGGGATTGTGAATGAACAGCGCTCTTTCCACCTTCAATACCATGACTGAAGTGCCTTTGAGCAAGGCACCGAACCCCCAATTGCTCCCCGGGCGCTGGAGCAATGGCTGCCCACTGCACCTGGTGTGTGTGTGTGCACTCGTGATGGGTTAAATGCAGAGGACCAATTTCGAGTATGGGTCACCATGCTTGACAATACGTCGTCACTTTCACTTTCAAAGACAGGCTGACTTTAAAGTCAAAAGCTTTGGTTGGTCCAAAGCTGCAAAGGGGGGACCTAAATTTGACTCAGGGATCTCTTAATCTGCAGTCAAGGGTCCTACCACCGAGCTATACCCCGATGAGGCACACTGCAATAAACCAATGAAGGAAACTGACGTCCTTCAATGTGACAACATCAAACAATGACTGCCTGACGTTGATGATAAACTTTCGGTTAGCTCAAAGCTGTCCAAACGTGGCACCCAGACTTCAGACAGTGACCTCTTGGCCTGCAGTTAAATGCTCCACCACTGAGCTAGCCTCTCTCTAAAGTTAAGCCTTCGGTAAGGCCAAGAACACCACTTCCAGTGTTCGAACCACTAGAAGACAGTGAGTACTTTGACAATGTCAGCTACACACTGAAGTTAAGCTGCCAAACACAAAGGGGGCACCCGGATTTGAACCGGGGACCTCTTGATCTGCAGTCAAATGCTCTACCACTGAGCTATGCCCCCACGAGCAGCAAGGCAATAAACCGCTAAAGGAGAATAAGTTCCTTCACTGTGACAATATCAAACAATAACAGCTTCACATGGAAGTCAAGCTTCGGTTAACCCAAAGCTTCCAGTCCAAAGGGGGCACCCGGATTTGAACCGGGGACCTCTTGATCTGCAGTCAAATGCTATACCCCCATGAACAGAGCGGCAATAAACCACTAAAAGTCAATAAGTTCCTTCACTTTTGACACTTTGACAGTGTATATACAGTCCATGAGAAGTGATAATCCAGTTGGTTGCAAAGTTGTGACTGGAAAGGTAAATCAACAGTTTGGAAACTCCACAATCCAGCAAGTTCTATTTAGTGATTCCCTGTTTGTGTGGCATGCTGCTCTCTTTATACAGTTCCTGCTTCCTGTCATGTGTTCTTAAAGACATACACACTAAAATGTTAAGAGGGGAAAAATGGACTTGAGAAAACAAGTAAACCACTTAAAACTCTATGATGCATAAAATCATTAGAATAAATAGAGCGGAAAAACACGTCTCTTGTGTGACAGCGACACAGTCAGATGCGTTATCCATTGCGTCACTGGCCCACCGGCCGGGGTGCCCTGTGCTCGCACCAGACTTGTTGGCTTTCGGCGTGACAGAGGCCTGTATTGCTGTCTGCTTCTTCTCATGTTATTAACAAGCCAGCAGCCGGCCAGCCCTTCCCTGGTGGTCTAGTGGTTAGGATTCGGCGTTCATTTGGTTTACAACTTTTTCTCAATGCCCGGGTAGCACTTAGGAATAAAGCAACAAATTGGCAAGCCCATGACATCAAAACCACACTGCACAGAGCAAGCCAGCCAGGAATCAAACCTAGAATCTTGCAATCCGTAGTCAGAGGCGTTACCCATTGCGCCACTGCCCCGCCGGCTTGAGCGATTCGTGTTCGCACCAAAGTTGCTGGTTTTCTACGTGACAGAGGCCTGCATTGCTGTCTGCTTCTTCTCATGATATTAACAGGCCACCAGCCACCCAGCCCTTCCCTGGTGGTCTAGTGGTTAGGATTCGGCGCTCTCACCGCCGCGGCCCGGGTTCGATTCCCGGTCAGGGAACGCTTCTTTACCCCCCAGTTAAATGCTCCACCTAGCCTCCCTTTAAAGTTAAGGCTTCGGTTAGGCCAAGAACGCCACTTCCGGCGTTCCAACCACTAGAAGACAGTGAGTACCCTGACTTTGACAACGTCAAACAATGACAGCTGCACACTGAAGTTAAGACGCCAAACGCAAAGGGGGCACCCGGATCTGAACCGAGGACCTCTTGATCTGCAGTCAAACGCTGAGCCGCTGAGCTATACCCGCACGAGCGCGCTTTCCTTGGGTTACAAGAAAAGGTAGGACATGGATTTCATTGCAAACTGTTCGTAGCCTACTGATTTTTTTGATACACGCTACGGCATTCGATTCCACACGCGTCCAACTAGCAGTGACAGTCTGCTGAATAATCTGCATTATAAAAAAACAAAAAATCTTTAAAGATTTTTCACATTTACATATTGTTGCAACAATATCTCTGTACAGTGCGTTATTATATGGAGCTGTCTGGCCGATCGCTATCTATCCAATTCGTTTGTCTAATGCTTCAGTGACAGATCAGATGTATGAAAGTATACAAGTTACACCGTAATTAAAACGCGGCAGACTTTAATGGACAGTAAAACAAAGGCAAAACACCATATAACTCCGAGTCAGCACTGTAACTTTATACCAGGGGTGGTTCAGCTCCAACCCTAATTAAAACTCACCTGCCTGTTGCTTTCTAGTAACCTTTCAGACCTTGATTAGCTTGTTCAGGTGCGTTTGATTAGGGTTGAAGCAAAACTAAGCAGGGCTGCGGCTCTCCAGGACCGATGTTCGCCACCCCTGCTTTATACTGATGCGTGTCTAAACAAAGGCAGAACGCCCTAACTCAATTTGAGCGTTCCAAACAAAGTCAAAGAGCGGTAACCGGTGTTATAAGGTGCTCTGCCTTGGTTTCTCCAGGGGTTTTTGAAGTTACGGTTAAGACAATTCATCATTTTCTCGGAAAATCAACTAAATTGACTTAAGATACTTATACACATGATAAAGGATGTCTTGAATGTCCCAAAAATATCAATAACTCATTTTTGACCAAAATCGAAGTTAAGGTCTTTTGCCATTGCAGGGCAGACAAGTAAACCAGTTAAAACTCTATGATGCATAAAATCATTGCAATAAATAGAGCAGGTAAAACACGTCTCTTGTGTGACAGCGACGCAGTCAGATGCGTTATCCATTGCGTCACTGGCCCACCGGCCGGGCGTTCATTTCGTTTACAACTTTTTCTCAATGCCCGGGTAGCACTTAGGAATAAGGCAACAAATTGGCAAGCCCATGACATCAAAACCACACGGCAATACACAGAAAGCACAGAGCGAGCCAGCCAGGAGTCAAACCGAGAATCTTGTGATCCGTAGTCAGAGGCGTTACCCATTACGCCACGGCCCCGCCGGCCTGAGCGACTCGTGCTCGCACCAGAGTTGCTGGTTTTCTACGTGACAGAGGCCTGTATTGCTGTCTGCTTCTTTTCATGATATTAACAGGCCAACAGCCGCACATCCCTTCCCTGGTGGTCTAGTGGTCAGGATTCGGCGCTCTCACCGCCGCGGCCCGGGTTCGATTCCCGGTCAGGGAACGCTCTTTTACCACCCCCCCCAGCGGCGGACTGCGAAGTCAATCTCGAC
Organism: Labeo catla; assembly: GCA_012976165.1. Taxonomy (NCBI): domain Eukaryota; kingdom Metazoa; phylum Chordata; class Actinopteri; order Cypriniformes; family Cyprinidae; genus Labeo; species Labeo catla. Next base: position 8,874 of record VONZ01003945.1, on the reverse strand, counting down.
TTTCTGCTTTCAGAAGGCCGGCCCAACAAAAATGGTGGGCGCGTCAAAAACAACCTCCTTCGAGCCGGAATCGAACCAGCGACCTAAGGATTTCCAACGCTGCTCCTACAGTCCTCCGCTCTACCAGCTGAGCTATCGAAGGCACGGGGGTTTGAGGGCACAACCTCGGCCTATCACGATTCTGTAGCTCGACTGCTTGCGATAAATGGCTTCTGACGCAGGAAGACGTGCGGGCCGTTCAAAGAGGGAAGCAAGGAGCAGCCCCCTTCCCATACCGGGAGTCGCACATGGGCCGCCTAGGTGAAAACCAAGCATCCTCACCGCTACGCCATATGGGAACTTGTCAGCAAAGTCTTGTCCAGACAAAATAAAAAATAAATGAATAAATAAATAAACACTGGCCGGTACGGGGATCAAACCAGTGACCTTGGCCTTATTATAGACACTCGGTACGTGAGCTTTTGGGGCCCACTGCTGTGAAAGCCTTTTTCGGAGAGGGCCTGCGCACATTCGTGGCAAAAGCAGGTCCCACCGAGATTTGAACTCGGATCGCTGGATTCAGAGTCCAGAGTGCTAACCATTACACCATGGAACCTTGCCAGAAGCAGCCACAGCTCACAGGACCGCAAAGATTAAGTCGTGTACGGCTCGTCAGCAGCAAAAATAAATTTGAGCGCTTGCTTTTCTTCCTTTACCTGCCGCAAGAAGGCACGCAGGTTCCACCGAGATTTGAACTCGGATGGCTGCATTCAAAGTTCGGGGTGCTAAACGTTACACCATGGAACCACGACCGCCTTGCGCAAAGCTGTCTGGGAAGGAGATAGTGTTGCGGCTATGAGGATCCAGTTAGATTGGAGGGGTTGGATGCAAGTGAATTCTGATCACTGGACACCCTCGACCAAAAGACAGAAGCGAGCATCGTCTGCCGAACCAGGGACCTTTAGATCTTCAGTCGAACGCTCTCCCAACTGAGCTATTTCGGCCACGCCCGCTGTCAGCTTGGTCAGCGTTAGGACCAACCGTCACTTTGAGAGAAGAGCAGCGATGAGCTAACAGAGACCAAAAGAAGCTGGCCCGTACGGGGATCGAACCCGCGACCTTGGCGTTATTAGCACCACGCTCTAACCAACTGAGCTAACCGGCCTGGGTGCAGCTAATCTAATCAGAGTGCAGAGCTTCCAGTCCAACAGTGGGCACCCAGATTTGAACCAGGGACCTCTTCATCTGCAGTTAAATGCGACACCACTGAGATATACCCCCATAAGATGCACTGCACAAAACCACTGAAACAAATTGACTTCCTTCAATGTGAAGATATCAAACAAAGACAGGCTGACTTTAAGGTCAAAGCTTTGGTGGGTCCAAAGCTGCCAAGGCCAAAAAGGGGGCACCTGCATTTGAACCAGGGACCTCTTCATCTGCAGTTAAATGCGCCACCACTGATATATACCCCCATAAGATGCACTGCACAAAACCACTGAAACAAAATGACTCCCTTCAATGTGACGATATCAAACAAAGAGAGAGTCTGGCTTGTAACCCAAAGGTCGCTGGTTCGATTCCCGCACCAGCAGGAATTGAAGGTGGGGATTGTGAATGAACAGCGCTCTTTCCACCTTCAATACCATGACTGAAGTGCCTTTGAGCAAGGCACCGAACCCCCAATTGCTCCCCGGGCGCTGGAGCAATGGCTGCCCACTGCACCTGGTGTGTGTGTGTGCACTCGTGATGGGTTAAATGCAGAGGACCAATTTCGAGTATGGGTCACCATGCTTGACAATACGTCGTCACTTTCACTTTCAAAGACAGGCTGACTTTAAAGTCAAAAGCTTTGGTTGGTCCAAAGCTGCCAAGGACAAAGGGGGGACCTAAATTTGACTCAGGGATCTCTTAATCTGCAGTCAAGGGTCCTACCACCGAGCTATACCCCGATGAGGCACACTGCAATAAACCAATGAAGGAAACTGACGTCCTTCAATGTGACAACATCAAACAATGACTGCCTGACGTTGATGATAAACTTTCGGTTAGCTCAAAGCTGTCCAAATGTGGCACCCAGACTTCAGACAGTGACCTCTTGATCTGCAGTCAAATGCTCTACCACTGAGCTATGCCCCCACGATCAGCAAGGCAATAAACCGCTAAAGGAGAATAAGTTCCTTCACTGTGACAATATCAAACAATAACAGCTTCACATGGAAGTCAAGCTTCGGTTAACCCAAAGCTTCCAGTCCAAAGGGGGCACCCGGATTTGAACCGGGGACCTCTTGATCTGCAGTCAAATGCTATACCCCCATGAACAGAGCGGCAATAAACCACTAAAAGTCAATAAGTTCCTTCACTTTTGACACTTTGACAGTGTATATACAGTCCATGAGAAGTGATAATCCAGTTGGTTGCAAAGTTGTGACTGGAAAGGTAAATCAACAGTTTGGAAACTCCACAATCCAGCAAGTTCTATTTAGTGATTCCCTGTTTGTGTGGCATGCTGCTCTCTTTATACAGTTCCTGCTTCCTGTCATGTGTTCTTAAAGACATACACACTAAAATGTTAAGAGGGGAAAAATGGACTTGAGAAAACAAGTAAACCACTTAAAACTCTATGATGCATAAAATCATTAGAATAAATAGAGCGGAAAAACACGTCTCTTGTGTGACAGCGACACAGTCAGATGCGTTATCCATTGCGTCACTGGCCCACCGGCCGGGGTGCCCTGTGCTCGCACCAGACTTGTTGGCTTTCGGCGTGACAGAGGCCTGTATTGCTGTCTGCTTCTTCTCATGTTATTAACAAGCCAGCAGCCGGCCAGCCCTTCCCTGGTGGTCTAGTGGTTAGGATTCGGCGTTCATTTGGTTTACAACTTTTTCTCAATGCCCGGGTAGCACTTAGGAATAAAGCAACAAATTGGCAAGCCCATGACATCAAAACCACACTGCACAGAGCAAGCCAGCCAGGAATCAAACCTAGAATCTTGCAATCCGTAGTCAGAGGCGTTACCCATTGCGCCACTGCCCCGCCGGCTTGAGCGATTCGTGTTCGCACCAAAGTTGCTGGTTTTCTACGTGACAGAGGCCTGCATTGCTGTCTGCTTCTTCTCATGATATTAACAGGCCACCAGCCACCCAGCCCTTCCCTGGTGGTCTAGTGGTTAGGATTCGGCGCTCTCACCGCCGCGGCCCGGGTTCGATTCCCGGTCAGGGAACGCTTCTTTACCCCCCAGTTAAATGCTCCACCTAGCCTCCCTTTAAAGTTAAGGCTTCGGTTAGGCCAAGAACGCCACTTCCGGCGTTCCAACCACTAGAAGACAGTGAGTACCCTGACTTTGACAACGTCAAACAATGACAGCTGCACACTGAAGTTAAGACGCCAAACGCAAAGGGGGCACCCGGATCTGAACCGAGGACCTCTTGATCTGCAGTCAAACGCTGAGCCACTGAGCTATACCCGCACGAGCGCGCTTTCCTTGGGTTACAAGAAAAGGTAGGACATGGATTTCATTGCAAACTGTTCGTAGCCTACTGATTTTTTTGATACACGCTACGGCATTCGATTCCACACGCGTCCAACTAGCAGTGACAGTCTGCTGAATAATCTGCATTATAAAAAAACAAAAAATCTTTAAAGATTTTTCACATTTACATATTGTTGCAACAATATCTCTGTACAGTGCGTTATTATATGGAGCTGTCTGGCCGATCGCTATCTATCCAATTCGTTTGTCTAATGCTTCAGTGACAGATCAGATGTATGAAAGTATACAAGTTACACCGTAATTAAAACGCGGCAGACTTTAATGGACAGTAAAACAAAGGCAAAACACCATATAACTCCGAGTCAGCACTGTAACTTTATACCAGGGGTGGTTCAGCTCCAACCCTAATTAAAACTCACCTGCCTGTTGCTTTCTAGTAACCTTTCAGACCTTGATTAGCTTGTTCAGGTGCGTTTGATTAGGGTTGAAGCAAAACTAAGCAGGGCTGCGGCTCTCCAGGACCGATGTTCGCCACCCCTGCTTTATACTGATGCGTGGCTAAACAAAGGCAGAACGCCCTAACTCAATTTGAGCGTTCCAAACAAAGTCAAAGAGCGGTAACCGGTGTTATAAGGTGCTCTGCCTTGGTTTCTCCAGGGGTTTTTGAAGTTACGGTTAAGACAATTCATCATTTTCTCGGAAAATCAACTAAATTGACTTAAGATACTTATACACATGATAAAGGATGTCTTGAATGTCCCAAAAATATCAATATCAAAAGTTAAGGTCTTTTGCCATTGCAGGGCAGACAAGTAAACCAGTTAAAACTCTATGATGCATAAAATCATTGCAATAAATAGAGCAGGTAAAACACGTCTCTTGTGTGACAGCGACGCAGTCAGATGCGTTATCCATTGCATCACTGGCCCACCGGCCGGGCGTTCATTTCGTTTACAACTTTTTCTCAATGCCCGGGTAGCACTTAGGAATAAGGCAACAAATTGGCAAGCCCATGACATCAAAACCACACGGCAATACACAGAAAGCACAGAGCGAGCCAGCCAGGAGTCAAACCGAGAATCTTGTGATCCGTAGTCAGAGGCGTTACCCATTACGCCACGGCCCCGCCAGCCTGAGCGACTCGTGCTCGCAACAGAGTTGCTGGTTTTCTACGTGACAGAGGCCTGTATTGCTGTCTGCTTCTTTTCATGATATTAACAGGCCAACAGCCGCACATCCCTTCCCTGGTGGTCTAGTGGTCAGGATTCGGCGCTCTCACCGCCGCGGCCCGGGTTCGATTCCCGGTCAGGGAACGCTCTTTTACCACCCCCCCCAGCGGCGGACTGCGAAGTCAATCTCGACTTTCTGCTTTCAGAAGGCCGGCCCAACAAAAATGGTGGGCGCGTCAAAAACAACCTCCTTCGAGCCGGAATCGAACCAGCGACCTAAGGATTTCCAACGCTGCTCCTACAGTCCTCCGCTCTACCAGCTGAGCTATCGAAGGCACGGGGGTTTGAGGGCACAACCTCGGCCTATCACGATTCTGTAGCTCGACTGCTTGCGATAAATGGCTTCTGACGCAGGAAGACGTGCGGGCCGTTCAAAGAGGGAAGCAAGGAGCAGCCCCCTTCCCATACCGGGAGTCGCACATGGGCCGCCTAGGTGAAAACCAAGCATCCTCACCGCTACGCCATATGGGAACTTGTCAGCAAAGTCTTGTCCAGACAAAATAAAAAATAAATGAATAAATAAATAAACACTGGCCGGTACGGGGATCAAACCAGTGACCTTGGCCTTATTATAGACACTCGGTACGTGAGCTTTTGGGGCCCACTGCTGTGAAAGCCTTTTTCGGAGAGGGCCTGCGCACATTCGTGGCAAAAGCAGGTCCCACCGAGATTTGAACTCGGATCGCTGGATTCAGAGTCCAGAGTGCTAACCATTACACCATGGAACCTTGCCAGAAGCAGCCACAGCTCACAGGACCGCAAAGATTAAGTCGTGTACGGCTCGTCAGCAGCAAAAATAAATTTGAGCGCTTGCTTTTCTTCCTTTACCTGCCGCAAGAAGGCACGCAGGTTCCACCGAGATTTGAACTCGGATGGCTGCATTCAAAGTTCGGGGTGCTAAACGTTACACCATGGAACCACGACCGCCTTGCGCAAAGCTGTCTGGGAAGGAGATAGTGTTGCGGCTATGAGGATCCAGTTAGATTGGAGGGGTTGGATGCAAGTGAATTCTGATCACTGGACACCCTCGACCAAAAGACAGAAGCGAGCATCGTCTGCCGAACCAGGGACCTTTAGATCTTCAGTCGAACGCTCTCCCAACCGAGCTATTTCGGCCACGCCCGCTGTCAGCTTGGTCAGCGTTAGGACCAACCGTCACTTTGAGAGAAGAGCAGCGATGAGCTAACAGAGACCAAAAGAAGCTGGCCCGTACGGGGATCGAACCCGCGACCTTGGCGTTATTAGCACCACGCTCTAACCAACTGAGCTAACCGGCCTGGGTGCAGCTAATCTAATCAGAGTGCAGAGCTTCCAGTCCAACAGTGGGCACCCAGATTTGAACCAGGGACCTCTTCATCTGCAGTTAAATGCGACACCACTGAGATATACCCCCATAAGATGCACTGCACAAAACCACTGAAACAAATTGACTTCCTTCAATGTGAAGATATCAAACAAAGACAGGCTGACTTTAAGGTCAAAGCTTTGGTGGGTCCAAAGCTGCCAAGGCCAAAAAGGGGGCACCTGCATTTGAACCAGGGACCTCTTCATCTGCAGTTAAATGCGCCACCACTGATATATACCCCCATAAGATGCACTGCACAAAACCACTGAAACAAAATGACTCCCTTCAATGTGACGATATCAAACAAAGAGAGAGTCTGGCTTGTAACCCAAAGGTCGCTGGTTCGATTCCCGCACCAGCAGGAATTGAAGGTGGGGATTGTGAATGAACAGCGCTCTTTCCACCTTCAATACCATGACTGAAGTGCCTTTGAGCAAGGCACCGAACCCCCAATTGCTCCCCGGGCGCTGGAGCAATGGCTGCCCACTGCATCTGGTGTGTGTGTGTGCACTCGTGATGGGTTAAATGCAGAGGACCAATTTCGAGTATGGGTCACCATGCTTGACAATACGTCGTCACTTTCACTTTCAAAGACAGGCTGACTTTAAAGTCAAAAGCTTTGGTTGGTCCAAAGCTGCAAAGGGGGGACCTAAATTTGACTCAGGGATCTCTTAATCTGCAGTCAAGGGTCCTACCACCGAGCTATACCCCGATGAGGCACACTGCAATAAACCAATGAAGGAAACTGACGTCCTTCAATGTGACAACATCAAACAATGACTGCCTGACGTTGATGATAAACTTTCGGTTAGCTCAAAGCTGTCCAAATGTGGCACCCAGACTTCAGACAGTGACCTCTTGATCTGCAGTCAAATGCTCTACCACTGAGCTATGCCCCCACGATCAGCAAGGCAATAAACCGCTAAAGGAGAATAAGTTCCTTCACTGTGACAATATCAAACAATAACAGCTTCACATGGAAGTCAAGCTTCGGTTAACCCAAAGCTTCCAGTCCAAAGGGGGCACCCGGATTTGAACCGGGGACCTCTTGATCTGCAGTCAAATGCTATACCCCCATGAACAGAGCGGCAATAAACCACTAAAAGTCAATAAGTTCCTTCACTTTTGACACTTTGACAGTGTATATACAGTCCATGAGAAGTGATAATCCAGTTGGTTGCAAAGTTGTGACTGGAAAGGTAAATCAACAGTTTGGAAACTCCACAATCCAGCAAGTTCTATTTAGTGATTCCCTGTTTGTGTGGCATGCTGCTCTCTTTATACAGTTCCTGCTTCCTGTCATGTGTTCTTAAAGACATACACACTAAAATGTTAAGAGGGGAAAAATGGACTTGAGAAAACAAGTAAACCACTTAAAACTCTATGATGCATAAAATCATTAGAATAAATAGAGTGGAAAAACACGTCTCTTGTGTGACAGCGACACAGTCAGATGCGTTATCCATTGCGTCACTGGCCCACCGGCCGGGGTGCCCTGTGCTCGCACCAGACTTGTTGGCTTTCGGCGTGACAGAGGCCTGTATTGCTGTCTGCTTCTTCTCATGTTATTAACAAGCCAGCAGCCGGCCAGCCCTTCCCTGGTGGTCTAGTTGTTAGGATTCGGCGTTCATTTGGTTTACAACTTTTTCTCAATGCCCGGGTAGCACTTAGGAATAAAGCAACAAATTGGCAAGCCCATGACATCAAAACCACACTGCACAGAGCAAGCCAGCCAGGAATCAAACCTAGAATCTTGCAATCCGTAGTCAGAGGCGTTACCCATTGCGCCACTGCCCCGCCGGCTTGAGCGATTCGTGTTCGCACCAAAGTTGCTGGTTTTCTACGTGACAGAGGCCTGCATTGCTGTCTGCTTCTTCTCATGATATTAACAGGCCACCAGCCACCCAGCCCTTCCCTTCCCTGGTGGTCTAGTGGTTAGGATTCGGCGCTCTCACCGCCGCGGCCCGGGTTCGATTCCCGGTCAGGGAACGCTTCTTTACACCCCAGTTAAATGCTCCACCTAGCCTCCCTTTAAAGTTAAGGCTTCGGTTAGGCCAAGAACGCCACTTCCGGCGTTCCAACCACTAGAAGACAGTGAGTACCCTGACTTTGACAACGTCAAACAATGACAGCTGCACACTGAAGTTAAGACGCCAAACGCAAAGGGGGCACCCGGATCTGAACCGAGGACCTCTTGATCTGCAGTCAAACGCTGAGCCACTGAGCTATACCCGCACGAGCGCGCTTTCCTTGGGTTACAAGAAAAGGTAGGACATGGATTTCATTGCAAACTGTTCGTAGCCTACTGATTTTTTTGATACACGCTACGGCATTCGATTCCACACGCGTCCAACTAGCAGTGACAGTCTGCTGAATAATCTGCATTATAAAAAAACAAAAAATCTTTAAAGATTTTTCACATTTACATATTGTTGCAACAATATCTCTACAGGTCGTTATTATATGGAGCTGTCTGGCCGATCGCTATCTATCCAATTCGTTTGTCTAATGCTTCAGTGACAGATCAGATGTATGAAAGTATACAAGTTACACCGTAATTAAAACGCGGCAGACTTTAATGGACAGTAAAAAAAAGGCAAAACACCATATAACTCCGAGTCAGCACTGTAACTTTATACCAGGGGTGGTTCAGCTCCAACCCTAATTAAAACTCACCTGCCTGTTGCTTTCTAGTAACCTTTCAGCCCTTGATTAGCTTGTTCAGGTGCGTTTGATTAGGGTTGAAGCAAAACTAAGCAGGGCTGCGGCTCTCCAGGACCGATGTGCGCCACCCCTGCTTTATACTGATGCGTGTCTAAACAAAGGC
>VONZ01003944.1:0-14704 GCA_012976165.1 Labeo catla | reverse complement strand
GACACGGACGGGTGCTAAGCCGAAGGTAAGCGATATAAATGTACCTTTATTCGTCGTCTTGTCAATCTAATGTTAAATTTCACTTTAGATGTATTTTGTTCTGTGTTATGACGATTTCAAATTCAACTTTTTGTAATTTTTATATCTCCCTGTTGGTTAATTTGCGAGTAAAGTGGTCAGTGAAGTTACAGTCTGAGGTAAATTTATGTTGATCCCTTTTAATTGTCTAAATTAGTCACTAAAACACGTAACTTCACAATAATGTAAGATTTTCAAAACTTTATCTTGTGTTAAGTGTGTGTTCTTGTAGTAAAATAGACTTTCAGTAAATTCACTAAAGACTAAATATCAGTCTGGCAGTTTTTTCTGATCATATGTTTACCAAAGAGGTCATAATGAGCATTGTGAAGCTATATTTGTAGTTATAATAATAATAATCGTTTATATTTCAATGTTGTTTTCAGGGCAGTTCATGAAGACGAGATGAGATGTTTTGTCAACCTGGACAGAAGTTCCACCTCCCACACCAGACCCTCTGCTGTATATGGAGGCCTGTCCACTAGCACTTGGGTTTTTGGAGCCAGGGACCTCTTGCAGGGAAGAAGCTTTTCCAAGGACCCCCTCATAAATATAACAGTGTTTAAGGCTAAAGTTAATGTGGATAGGAGTATATCCTATATATATATATATATATTAGGGGTGTGATGAGACACTTATCCCACGAGACGACATGAGACTGGGTTCACGAGAACGAGACGAGAATTTTAAACTTTTCTTAAGAAATCCTCAATGATTAAAATATAGGGAAAATAGTCTTTTATTCAACTGAAAAAGACAAAATGCAAAAAAACATTTAGGTGTATTTTGAACTTTATGAAATTAAACTTCCATTTTAATGGAATAATATGCAGTAATAAACAACATTTAAACAAGAGCTTCACGATTCTGGATAAATTGTAAATCCCACTTGTTTTTAATAAATTGGAGATCACGATTCTAGAGAAAAAAGATTGGAAAACTAAACAAAATAACAATTTACTAGTGGTTCTGACAAACTATTCACTGCTTAAGACTTTTAAAAACATATTCATTTAAACAAAATAATAATAATAATAAAAACATTTAATGAAGGGAGTCAGTGTCTCACTTCATTAAGACTTGTTTGACTATTGAAATTTCCTGAATGAATGATTCAATGACATACTTTTTTTAAATGGGCAATTGTCGCCACCTCCTGGCGGAAGAGGATAAGCGTTACTATACATACAAGATAGTTTCGTCTTGATCGCTACTGTAGAAAATAAGTGTTTATACCCTAACTATAAACTTTAATCCCAGTACTTCTGTTACTTAAATGTCTGTTACACAGCAATAATGATTATAATGTGGTTGAAAAGATTGTTTGTGTTGCTCTTTCTGCGTTCACATTTACCCTCTGATTCATTAACATGGGCATCGACAAAACGAGCCATTCATTACAAGCAATATTTATTTTAAATTAAGCCTATCACAAACTTATTTAATATGATACTGAAACTGCTAAACTATTTTTTTAGTATGTACAGAAGGTTTTAAACTCTTGTGTCAGAATTAGACGTTTTTTTCCCCCTCAGTTCAGCTCCAACAGGTGAACATAATGTATGTTTTGTATGTTATTTGTTACAGTTGTTATCCACTGAAAATACGTCCACAATGACCAGATCTGAACTAAATTTTAACCTTCTAGAGGTGTCCTGTGAATGTCAATATTGGACGTCCAGAAGACGTCATAAAAAGACGTTGTAAAAACTTTCATTCTGGCTCTTCAGGGGACGTCATTTCAACGTCCGACAAAGACGTTGAAATGACGTCGTTTGGACGTACTTTTACTCATTCATTACAATTAATATTTATTTTAAGTTAAAATGTAAATGTTTTCATGGTTTTTGTACACTGTGTCTGTAAGTTTATTTACAAGTACAAATAAAAAATTATAATAAAATAAACATGATTTTTACTTGAATGCAGCCTAAGAGTGTATATATTATGTCCAGAAACAGTATAAATGACATCTAAATGAGACTGCAGTTGACCTTCTAAGACGTTGAAAATACGTCCATAATGACCAGATCTGAACTAAATTTTAACCTTCTAGAGACGTCCTGTGAACGTCACTATTGGACGTCCAGAAGACGTCATGAAAAGACGTTGTAAAAACTTTCATTCTGGCTCTTCAGGGGACGTCATTTCAACGTCCGACAAAGACGTTGAAATGACGTTGTTTGGACGTACTTTTGCTCAGTGGGAAACTTAAGGTTGTGTGAAGGGGCTTTGCATGCATTTAAAAATACTTGTCAAGCACTTTGACAATAGATGTGTAGATATACAGCAGACAAAACAAACTGCTATGCTGCTGTTTCTATTTGAGTTTAAAACAACTGTGAAAACTGACCTGGATGCACCGAAACGTATCGGCCGAAATGCTTGCGCGTTTTGTCAGTAAAGCCGGTTCTGTAATAAGCGGTAAATGCCATCAGGTGCGTGATTTCACGTTGAGCCGTATATACTACACACAGCCGTTGTTCACTGACGAGCTGCGCAAATTCACACTGATAATGAACATGGATTTGCGCAGCTCGTCATTGAACAACGGCTGTGTGTAGTATATACGGCTCAACGTGAAATCACGCACCTGATGGCATTTACCGCTGATTGCAGAACCGGCTTTACTGACAAAACGCGCAAGCATTTCGGCCGATACGTTTCGGTGCATCCTACCCATACATGTATAAAGTTACTGAAAAAACACTGCACTTGGTTCATGGTTAAACTCCAATTCTAGACAAAGGTGAGCAGAACCCGTTTGTCATTGGCCGCGACCAACCAATGGTACATATTTTATTATTTTGGTTAGAGCTTCAGCTGGAGTTTTAACCACACTGTGTTTAGTTACACCCTCGTGTAGATGCTGAATACAAAAACTTACAGTAACAAATATAAAATTATGTAATATGAGTAATGATATATATTATATAAAATATAAGAAATTATAACAGCAGCATCAGGGTTCAATATCCTTGTGTTTGTTGGAGCTCTTCTTTAGAGGTCTTAAACTCTATTAATACTGACCGTAGATACAAGGATGCAACCTATGTTAAATGTAACAGACTGAAACAAAACAAGAAATACACATCAACATGTCAAGATTAACTGAGGCTTCAATACAGAGGGCTGAATTATTAAAATGGCATATATATATATATATATATATATATATATATATATATATATACACATCAAGAGTTCAGATGCAAAACCAGCTAAAAGCCATCTTGTTCAAAAATGAGAAATGAGTGAATGCTCCTGACACATAGTATATGTCCATCAAATACTTTTACTTTCATGTCACTAAATTCCAGTACTTACATAGAAACATTTACAAAGTAGCCAGAAAGAAATGATCATTTTAAAGAAATACATCAGATGGATTTAGAGGCTTTTGCATCTGAACTATATATATATATATATATATATGTACACACACACACACACACAACTTTACAATTGGTACAGTTGGTTTGGTTCTTATGGCTGATATATAACTTTTGTCTGCAGATCAGTATCATGAACGTGTTTCTCCAACCGTTCTGTTTTTCCAGCAGCAAAAACTAAGAATGAAACAGAAAATTCAGATTCACTATTTACTAACAGTATATAATTGTTTCTTAAATGGTAAAAATATATACAGTTTTAAAAAAACCCAATCAAATAAAAACTAAGAACAGCATTATAATAGTGTTTTTACACTAATGCATATTTAATTTGATAATTTTTAGAATAAGAATAATAACTCACAGATCACCACAATGAGCAGAAGTCCATTCATCAGAGCAGATATGATGATAATAATCTGCCATTGTGTTTGATTCTGATCAATAAACTTCACCACTGTATGATTGTGACACTCAGTTAGTTGAGCTGATTCTGTAATGAAAGTGTTCACAGTCTGTTACTGTCAATTTCGCACAAAGACTGAAGGCTACTATCTACAACACAGGCCTAATCATTTCAGGAACAATCAATAAGAGGGATAACTATGATGACTATGAGTAAAAAAGATACAGTGATGAACAACAAATAACGAAAAGTAAATAAACACTGTTTATAAATGAGTAAATGAACTCACCACTGATGTGTAGTCTGGTGCTGTTGCTGAGTTTTAGAGGTGTGCGTGTGTTCATACAGTAATAAACTCCTAATTCATCAACAGTCACATTATTTATAACCAGACGATGTTTAAACTACACTGAATATTTCTTTCTGAGTGTTTTATTTGGGTAAAAAGGTGATGTTGTGGTTGACATTGATCGTAAAATCACTGTTGGAGGATCTGCTGTTTTCAGTAAAATCCAATGAACTTCATTTTCATCAAGATCACAGTTTATGGTCACATTTGATCCCAGATCAGTTAGTAGATCTGACACTGCAGCTTGACAACAGATTAATACATCTATTACCAAAAAAACAAAACAAAAAAAAAACTATAAGACTATAAAACACTATAAACCTGTAAAATAAAACAATTTTGTCACTACATTATATGTAAATATACACATAAAATATTATATACTCACAGTGCTGAAGCTGAAGGATCTTCATGTTGTTGTCATGAATAATACAATAAACAATATAATGAAAGCTTGTGTCGTCCCTCCACACAACACTGACAATGAAGTCTGCTGCAGCTCTGAAGCAAAGAGAGAAAAAAATTCTCCCACATCAGAGGAAGTCAAGTTTGCTCTGACCACATTGTACACACTTTTCTTCAAAACCTAATGCCCAGCGCCTCCTTTAATAATCAAGCTAAGCATGTTTTTCAATCATTTTTAGTTGTTAAACCAGTACAAGACAACTGTTAAAAAAAATAATAAAGAAAGAAAGAAAAAAGGTAAAAGGTCTGATCATGGCCTGATGGTGACTCAGGCTGCCACTGCCAAAGCTGGGTCATGTGTGGCATCTGAATTGTTATAATGAGGTCTTTCATTAACACCATTTTATATTGTGTAACACATAAGTATTGCATGTATTTTTTTTAAACATATTGGAAAGGTTTTTTTTTTCATTTGAGAGTGTAGAAAGACCTGTCTCTGCTAAATTTAGTATCAACCTTCAAACCTTAACATTTCATTTGAGATTAAGACTGGCACAGTGCCTGAGCGGGTAGCAAGTAAGTCACTGGTTTGAATATTATTATTATTCAAAAACTGAAAACACTATTCGAATTTTACTACGTGTTGCTTTGCTGGCCGTAAATACACGGAATCCAGTTATATCTAAATGCATTGGGTGGCGCTGCGGAGCGACTTAACAAGTTGATTGTATTTAAATTTCATGTATTGCAAGTAAGAAAAACAAAATGGCCAAACAGATTTGCACTCTCAGGTTATTTGAAGATCGTGATTAACTGGTAACTGGTAGCTTCACATTCTTGTTATGCTTTCATGGTGACACGCTGAAGTCAAGAGATGACAAGAATCTGTACCTGCTTATCCGGTTTTAATCAACTTTACAAGTTAAACTCTCCTCCCACTACAAGAGGCTAAGTCCAGATATGACAACAAAAATCACAGTACAGGTCACGTTTTGTAAAAAAAATTGTTGACTACTGACAGCTATGCTTTTTTTTTCTCTATCAGCTGCATCTGCTGTTAAAGAGCAGAATTTGAAAGGCAAATTAACGGACTGTATGTTCTTCTGTTCCAATTTCCCTGCAGGTCAGTAGGGAGGATAAAATTGGCTCTTATACAAGAAATAATTAATAAAAGACGATCATTTTAGGGTTAAGGATTAAGAAGTTGCTCGGTCAGATAAAGATAGTTTGCGGTTTGATATTCGGATTTCTTTTGGCTATAAATACACAACGCGCTGTCATAAACATGCAAATAATCCTGAATGTGGTTCTCCATGATTTGTGAATTCTGGTGATGCTGTGCCTTTTGCCCGAAATCAGTTTTTTTCGATGCGACTCTTAATTTTATAATGCTTATAGCTCCGAAAGTTGGAAACCTAGCAGACAGAAACCAGTGTCATCTGAACCAGCTTGATCTGTGAATTTTTTCACAGCAAAGCTCTTGTCCGTATAACCCCCTTGGTAAGTCTGCTATAGTTAGGAATGTGAAAAAATAGGCGCTCTTCATGTTTAACGTATTTCCCAGCTAACACAGTTACGTCGTGACAACGTTACTGGACCGGACCATATTCGTCGCAGCGACGTACCAAATAACGTTCCAGCGACGTAACTTTGTGATTCCCATATTCGTCGTAGCGACGTTATTTCGTACGTCGCTGGAACGTGGTGAGTACGTCTCAGCGACCAAACTGCCACGTTGTGTGGACGTGACTCTAAAGGACCAGATTGCTCGCAGCGACGTCCCAAATAACGTACCAGCTACGTAACTTTGTGATTCCCATATTCGTCGTGGCAACGTTATTTCGGACGTCGCTGGAACGTGGCGATTACGTCTCAAGGACCAAACTAGCACGTTATGAGGACG
Source organism: Labeo catla (assembly GCA_012976165.1). Taxonomy (NCBI): domain Eukaryota; kingdom Metazoa; phylum Chordata; class Actinopteri; order Cypriniformes; family Cyprinidae; genus Labeo; species Labeo catla. The sequence continues at coordinate 8,171 of VONZ01003944.1, read as the reverse complement.
TGACTCTAAAGGACCAGATTGGCCGCAGCGACGTCCCAAATAACGTACCAGCAACGTAACTTTGTGATTCCCATATTCGTCGTGGCGACGTTAGTGTTGCGTTGGTGGGACGTGACAAGTACGTCCCAACGACCAAACTAGTACGTCTTAACAACCAAACTACCACGTTCCTTATATTTTAAATTTTTTACTTCTCACCTTTAGTCTGGTCCAGAGGATGTGCTCGTACCACCTTTAAATCGGTATATAAATGACAAACTCATAAACATTTTCTGCTATAAAAAAATAAAACACTTAATTCTAATGTTCTTTAATCCTTATAGGAGATTTTAGTGAATATATTCAATACATACATGCAAACCATTACAAAAACATTGTATTCTAAACATTAAATGAGCAAAAACAGTGCATTCATTTATTAATCAGCATTTATTCAGTGTTATTTCTACAAACACTAAGCCAATACATTTTGAACATTACACCTATTCTTTAACCCTGCAAAGTGTTACCAAGTCATGAGCACAGATAATTGAACATCAATACATAAATCATGTAAATTTTACTGAATTGTTTTAATTTTACTGAAAAGTTTCTCATTATTGATGGGTATAGTTAACGATTTTATCTGTAAAAATGATCAATAATTAATCAATACTCATTGACAACTCCCTATAATCTGGTAAAAAAAAGACACTAATAAAAAGAAAGGAAACAATTCAGTAGTGACTTCTTTATTACTTTAAGTTAATTTTTTTCCTGAGTGTCCTGTGTATGAAACACTTGCTACAAATATCTGATGGTGATGTGCTTCAATACTGCTTCACTATCAAAAGCAAAACCTAAACAATATTGTCATTACCAAAGGACCATAGTACCCGAGTACTCTGATGTCAAACATGTTCTTCGCCATCCTGAACCTGTACTGCCAATATCGTTCTCTGGCACCTGAAAGGGAGGATCACCCTGTTAATGTTGCTAATGTATGTACACAATCAGTCAAAAATCTGCAGTCTTTGTGTTTCAATGTTTTTCGATAGAAGTCTATTCAAGTCTATATAATCAAACTTACAGTACAAAACTGTAATATTGTGAAATATTATTTTTAACAATGTTTTCTATTGTTTTTCAAATACACTTTAAAATGTATTTCATTCCTGTGAGGCAAAGCTGAATTTTTCAGTTGCCTTAACTCCAGTCTTCAGTGTCACATGATCACTCATGATGAATTGATGCTCAAGAAAGATTTCTGATTATCAGTGTTGAAAACAGTTGTGCTACTTAATTTTTCTGTGTAAATTGTGGTTTTTCAGAATTATTTTATGAATACAAAAATAAACAAAACAAAACAAAAAAGCTTATTTTTTTTTTTAAATCTTTTGTAACATTATAAATGTGTTTACTATCACTTTTGATCAATTAAATGCATCCTTGCTATTAAAGTCTTCCCAATGAAAAGAAAATCTTAGTGACTTCAACCTTTTGAACTGTAGTGTACACAAAAAAATGAGGCAGCACAACTGTTTTCAACAACACCGATAATAATCAAAAATGTTTCTTGAGCAGCAAATCAGCATATTACAATGATTTTGAACACTTACAACTGGAGTAATGATGCTGAAAATTCAGCTTTGATCACAGAATGATTTACATTTTAAGATTAATTTTAAAGTTTGACCAACAGTATACATTACTACATTTAAATGAAAACACATCTTGTAATAAACAATGCACACATTCTCAAAGAACTTACGTTCTGATGAATACTTCCGTCCCTCACGGCTGCCTTCTTCAGTGGTTCCCAGACTTCCTCATTTTTCACCTTTCCTTTGAATCTACACAAAAAAAATAACAGAGAATTTGGATAAGTCACCCCAGACTTTTTTTGATGGTGGCCACAAACTGTCAAGGTGCCTTTTGAAATCTTAAGTGGTTCTCCAGCTTCTAAAGGAAAGGCAGAATCTGGGGCCTTATTCACAGAGAATTTTATCTTACCACTATGTGTCCTAGCTAGGATATTTAGTTTAAAACCTATTAACAAAACTCTTAAGAGTCTACAATATCTAAAAAGAGGGTTCAGTCAATGCATAGGCCAGGGATCCTCAAATCTGGCCCATGAGATCCACTTTCCTGCAGAGTTTAGCTCTAACCCTAATCAAACACATCTGAGCATGCCAATCAATGTCTTCAGGATCATTAGAAAATCACAGGCAGGTGAGTTTGATCAGGGTTGGAGCTAAACTCTGCAGTGGATTGGCCCTCCTGTGTAAGATTTGAGGAACCCTGGCATAGACTTTCTTTTTTGTTAAATTTCCACACTGTGCATGGGTTGGAGCTCTTAATACTGAACTCTCAAAGTGCACCAGATAGACAAATGTAACTTTAAACTGTACAGTACATTTCTTACACAAGGCCATGGCCCCAGATCCCCCAGGCAGACCAAGGTCCAGCTATCCTCCATAGTCTCAAAAAAATCCTGTGGGAAACAAGCAAAATGATTTTGTGTATGATTTAGGCATAGGGGAGAGTAGGGCTGCACGATAAATTGCATGTAATTATCACGCACGTATAGTCAGTGAAGCCAGTTTCTTTGATTAGTAGTAAATTTCCATCATCTGCATTCAGCTTGAACGGCAATTTATACATGGAGTCGTAAATCACTCACAAGCTGCGCAAAATTGTGCTCATAATCGCAGATGAATCGCATTTGATTATGAGCGTGATTCTGCATAGCTTGTCAGTCATTTACGACTCTGTGTATTAATTGCCGCTCCAGCTGAATGCACGTGATGGTGATTTACTACTAATCAAAGAACCAGCTTTATTGACTAATGCATCTGACAATCGCATGCGATTTATCGTGCAGCCCTAGGGGAGAGTCTTTACAATGGTCAAATTCAGGCCAACTACATTTTTTTTTTTTAAACATGTTTAAAAATGACCAGGAGCTCGGGAGGTGCAATAAAATATAAGTGCAACATAAAGAAACAAAAATAATAAATAAATAAATAAAGTTTAAGTGCATGTACTATACTTAAAGGAGAATAGTCATCCTGAGGTATATGTGTTTGTATACACATTTGTAAGGAGTGTCATAAGAAATTATGTTTTTTGAAATTATGACACAGTCTTTGCAAAGTGAACAAGCAAAGAAGATCAAATACCCATAACAAAAAAGGTAAAACAGCGATATAGGAAGATTTTGAAGTTGAGGGAGAACATGAAATGGGAGTTTTTCGACATACACTAACTGTCATGTACCGAAAAAAGAGTTTAGGCAGAGCAAGACAAGACGAGCATTTGACATTAAAAAGTATATAAATTGTATTATTTTTATGAAAATAACTGATCGTTTCACTAGATAAGACCCTTCTTCCTCGCCGAGGTTGTTTACAACCACATTTGGGATCGTTAACAAACTCGGGGCACCATAGAAGTCTACTATATAAAGAAAAATGCTGAATTGAATCCTCAAAAAACATAATTTCTTTATGACTGAAGTAAGAAAGACATGAACATCTTGGATGACACGGGGTTGAGTACTAGGGATGCACCGACACCACTTTTTTCAGTACTCGACCGATACCGATGGTTTTATTTTTGGTACTTGCCGATTCTGAGTACCGATATCAATGTTTTTTAATTTACCGGTAAATTTATAAAATATTGGGTACAGAAACTAAAAGAATATGTAAAATGTTAGTTGGTTAACTTCATTTATCAAATAGATACAGTCAAACCAAAATTTATTCAAACATCTTTTCTCACATTATCAGACAACATTTCTCTGCAAAATGCAACTTATTTTTGATTGATCCCAAGTGATCAATTTTACTGTATGAAATTTTTTTGGGGTATAATATGTCACACTTTTACTTTATTTTGCTGATTTACATAAATGAACTATAGTGTCCTGCACATTAATAAAACATAAATAAAAATTATACTAGTGTCTGAATAATTTTTGATTTGACTATATCTTTCAGTTATATCTACACTTAGTTTTTGCTTAACACTTACACCTAAGTTTTCGTTACTTTCACTGTTAATTTTTTGCTCTATGGTACATCATCTTTAATTTATTACCATTAGAGCTGCTCCATTGCAGCAGCTACTGTAATCATGCGTTTTGTTGTAATAATGCAGGGAACTACTTGTTATAAATCTCCTAACAGTGATATTTTCGCCAATAAAGTTGTGTGTGCTTTATAGTGAATGCCCCTATAAATTTTATATTTCCAAATTAGTTTTAATCCAAATTATGCGTGTGCTAAGTGAGCAAACGTCAATAAAGATCACGCAACAGAATTGCGCTCCCCCGCCCCCCTCTCTCTCCCTATCTTTAGATAACTTGCGCATTGTTTTACTTATTTATTTTTGACATATCTGACAGAACTACAAACTTCTGAGTAATGTCTGTGAGAAAACAATATTAACTCGTCAAGCTCGTACAGTACCTCATACCGGTATCGGTGCACTCCTAATTTTTGATCTGAAAGTAGACTTTTCCTTTAAGTGATACCTATCTAGTTATGAGTAAATTGTGAAATCCAACCCTGTGGATTACCTGCCTCTCCTCCTGAGCATTTTGTCGTGTGGGTCCAGGAAGGCTTCTTGTATGTCTGGATATCGATGCACAACTCTTTCAACCATGAGAAATGAAGTTCCAGTGTGTCTTCACATCCAGGGCAACAGAATGGTCAGGCAGGCCTGAAATATAAACATATAAGCCACTAAAATCAATTTAAATCTATAGTTGTGCCTGAGTGACACTGAAACAATGAGGTTTAGTTTTTCACCCAGGATTCACTGATTCCTATGAAACATGATGGATTATCTCATGATCCTGGATCCTTGCAGCCATTCATTTGGAGATGGTTTGGATGATATGCAGTTATTTCTAAAGAGGAAAGAATCAACAATACAAAAACACCAATAGCAGCACTGTTGGTCCTGTAGCTTATATCAGTTTTTCAGTACTGAACAAGTCAGGAGCCAAATCAGTACCTGTTCTCAATAATCATCCCTACTCATAATTATAATAGTTGTCGGCTTGGTGCTGCCCAGACTGTCTCTCCTCCTGCTGACAAAAATGTTAGTTTTACAACAATGAATACAATATTGAGTCTACTAGGTAGTAACAAATGGGCATCTTTTCTAATAAGCAACTCACTGAATCATTGCCTGGTTCATTGTCAGTCAGGACCTAAAGAAAATTAACCACTTGTTTATTAAAAGAAAATTAACCACTTGTTTATTAAAAGATTTGTTAAAACGAACGTATCAGATCTATTTGTGAATGAAAGGTAACGTTAACTAGCATAAAAAGCAAGCATGTAAAAAACACCTTTAACACCAATAGTGAGCAAATGACACAATTTACAGGTCTGTTGCTCCAGGGGAAATGCGGAAATTATTATTCCCACATACACTGAAGGTGATTTCGTTAGCATCGGTCTAATTAAACGTTTAAACAGTAGTTTATATTCAAGCTTACAATATGGCTAGCATGAGCAACAAAGCGAGAGTGGCAGGCAATCAAACAAGCTATTACGGTTGAAGTTTTTTTTAATTTGACAGTGAATACTGTATAGTTTATTGTGTTACATTTTAAACTGAACTAAAAAGAAGAAATACATTTTTTTTCTCATGTTTTTAGCAGTTAACGTTACCTCAGACCGCGACATAAGCGAACCAAACATGGCATTTATTTACGAAATTAATATAGAAAACCTACAAAAATACAAAACACTAATCATCTTACATGATATCTAACGTTATATCATCAAAAACGATGAATAAAAAATGATTTACAGCGCTTACCTTTTCCTTCGTGTCCGTCTGCTGGAAGTTGACCGTTAAAGTGACGGGCACGCGCACTTACGCAGTACACAAAAAGTGACGTGCGCTGGTTTAAATGTTCACTTGTCCCATGCCGTTTTTCAATAAATTTCTTCTGTCATTCACAAGCATAAATTATTGCTATTTGCTAACAAACTATTTGGTTTTTGTTTTGTCATTAATTTGCTGACAAATATATATCCACATTTTAAATGACGGCATAATTATTATATTTCTATAACAATTCATGCCATCATGCAAAATGCTTGATTAATTCATTATATTTCCCTTATTATAGGCTATCCAAATCGTATACACCTTAAAAAGATAGGCCAAATACATGTAGTGCAATAATATGAAAAGTTATCTGCAGACCAGCTGACACGTCGCTACAACGTTCCCATGCGACTAACTAGCAACGTCTTTTGAGGACGTGCACAGGACGTTTCTGAGACCTTAGCCAAAATTCTGAAAAATGGAACGTTACCACGACGTCCTCACGACGTTGTCAAGTAATGTCACGCTGACCAAATGACGACCAACTGGCGACGTCCTCACAACATACTGTGTATGCTGGGTAGAGACCATAGGATCACGTCCCTACAACGTTCCCCATGGGACCAACTAGCGTCTGTAAAGGACGAGCCCACGACGTTTCTGGAACGTCACCAACATTCTAAAACCTTGAATATCTCTCTAGCATGTATAAATGGAATGTCAGTCTTGACGAATAAATATCTAACATTTTAAATTGTAAGCATTTTATATTTATCAATTGTAAATATATTGTAAATAAAATACTGGTAGACCTATACTATAGAGACCAGGGGACCACGTCGCCACAACGTTCCCGATGGGACTAACTAGCGACGTCTGTTGAGGACGTGCCCACGACGTTTCTGGAACGTTAGCCAATATTCTAAAAAAATGGAACTTTGCCACGACGTCCTCACAACGTCGCCATAAAGTAATGTCGCGCTGACCAAAGGACGACGAACTGACGACGTCGTCACAACGTACTGTGTTTGCTGGGTTTACCATTAAACACGCAGACTGCTCGAAAACAAAAACATTGTTTTTAAGTCAAACTAGATTTGTGAAAAATTTCACAATCGCTATTTATTGCGTAACAGTGTTTCTTTATGTTCTGCTCTTTTTCTTCTATCATAATGTCACACGGTGCTGTTCCAGTGAATAACGGTTTTCCAAGCCCTTAGATAAATCATATACGTTTCTAATGAACGTTTCACGTACGAGGAAATGTTTCACAGTTTATTTTTTGTCAGTTGATCCTTCCTGTGCCCTTATGTACTATTCTGATTTGTGACACATTTCACAGAGCAATTTTGGACATTTAACCCTTCACTGATTCAATTACATCACAATTTTGATTTGTGAAAACTTTCACAGTTCAGTATTGGTCAGCTGACCCTTCTGTGGGTCATGTAAATCACTATTCTGATCTGTGAAAACTTTCACAGGTCAGTACTGGTCAGCTGACCCTTCTGTGGGTCATGTAAATCACTATTCTGATCTGTGAAAACTTTCACAGGTCAGTACTGGTCAGCTGGCCCTTTCCTGGGTCACTAACATCAAGTCAAGTCAAGTCAAGTCACCTTTATTTATATACCGCCTTTAACAATACAGAATTGTGACAAGGCGGCTGTACAGTATTAAATAGGAAACAGTACATCAACAATGCCAAAGGCAACAGTAAACACTCACATTTTAGGTAAAGGTAGTTAATCAAAAATAATAAAATAAAATGCAATGTTGTGTTAAGAGAAATTGTCCCCAACTAAGCAAGCCAGAGGCGACAGCGGCAAGGAACCAAAACTCCATCGGTGACAAATGGAGAAAAAAACCTTGGGAGAAACCAGGCTCAGTCGGGGGGCCAGTTCTCCGCTGGCCAAAAGTTCCCGTGGTCTTGTGCCGACAGCGGTCTAGGTGATGTGGTCTTCACTGTGGATCCGTCTCTGGGGCTCATCTAGTTGATGTGGACTCCGCTGACATTCAGGGCTGTAGAGGTCGTCTCTAGGTGCTGATCCACCATCTGGGCTGGGTTCGGACTGGGTCCGGGGCACTGCAGTGACCATCTGATCTGGATACGGACTGGATCTGGTGGTTAATGTGACCTCGGAATAAGAGAGAAACAGACTAATATTAGCGTAGATGCCATTCTTCTGACGATGCACTGAGTACATCGGGTGTTATGGGAAGTGTTCCCGGTTCCGGTTGACCTAATTAGTGCAACCTAACAACATCACTATTCTGATCTGTGAAAACTTTCACAGGTCAGTACTGGTCAAAATGTTCACTGGTGAAAATGTTCA
>VONZ01003943.1:0-14706 GCA_012976165.1 Labeo catla | reverse complement strand
CGTGTGGATCAGCTTTATTCATGAAACTGCATAAACTAACTTTTTCAGACTGAGAAAAGACGTTTGACAGCATTTCTGAGCAAGCCTTCGTTTAAGGAGCGAGGATGCATAAAAACACTCTTGGCGATCCTAGAAGGCCTTAACTAAAGCGATTCATGCACTGACGCAGTAACTAAATTTGATATGCATAAAACTTCTAACACATCAAGAATTGTATTTCTGCATTGCAAATAACATTCCTTTCATGCATTTGATTTTTTTTTTAATGTGGATCAGCTTTATTCGTGAAACGGCATGAACTTACGTTTTCTGACTGAGATAAGACGTTTGAGAGCATTTCTGAGCGAGCTTTCGATTTACGAGTCAGGATGCATAAAATCACTACTGGCGTTCCTAGAAGGCCTTAACTAAGCGTCTCATACACCTAGGCTCTAATTAAATTACAGATGCAAACAACCTCTAACACATCAAGAAGTGTCGTTCTACATTGCAAATATCATTCCTTTCATGCATGTGAAATATTTTTATTTTGGGTCAGCTTTATTCATGAAACTGCATGAACTAACTTTTTCTGACTGAGAAAAGACGTTTGACAGCATTTCTGAGCAAGCCTTCGTTTCAGGAGCGAGGATGCATAAAAACACTCTTGGCGATCCTAGAAGGCCTTAACTAAAACGATTCATGCACTGAGGCAGTAACTAAATTTGATATGCATAAAACCTCTAACACATCAAGAATTGTATTTCTGCATTGCAAATAACATTCCTTTCATGCATTTGATTTTTTTTTAATGTGCATCAGCTTCATTCATGAAACTGCATGAACTTACGTTTTCTGACTGAGAAAAGACGTTTGAGAGCATTTCTGAGCGAGCTTTCGATTTACGAGTCAGGATGCATAAAATCACTAATGGCGTTCCTAGAAGGCCTTAACTTAGAGATTCATGCACTGAGGCAGTAACTAAATTTGATATGCATTAAACTTCTAACACATCTACAAGTGTCATTCTGCGTTGCAAATAACATTTGTTTCATGCGTTTGAAAATTTTTCGTGTGGTTCAGCTTTATTCATGAAACTGCATAAACTAACTTTTTCTGACTGAGAAAAGACGTTTGACAGCATTTCTGAGCAACCCTTCGTTTCAGGAGCGAGGATGCATAAAAACACTCTTGGCGATCCTAGAAGGCCTTAACTAAAGCGATTCATGCACTGAGGCAGTAACTAAATTTGATATGCATAAAACTTCTAACACATCAAGAATTGTATTTCTGCATTGCAAATAACATTCCTTTCATGCATTTGATTTTTTTTAATGTGGATCAGCTTTATTCATGAAACTGCATAAACTAACGTTCTCAGACTGAGAAAAGACGTTTGACAGCATTTCTGAGCAAGCCTTCGTTTCAGGAGCGAGGATGCATAAAAACACTCTTGGCGATCCTAGAAGGCCTTAACTAAAGCGATTCATGCACTAGGGCAGTAACTAAATTTGATATGCATAAAACTTCTAACACATCAAGAATTGTATTTCTGCATTGCAAATAACATTCCTTTCATGCATTTGATTTTTTTTTTAATGTGGATCAGCTTTATTCATGAAACTGCATGAACAAACTTTTTCTGACTGAGAAAAGACGTTTGAGAGCATTTCTGAGCGAGCTTTCGATTTACGAGTCAGGATGCATAAAATCACTACTGGCGTTCCTAGAAGGCCTTAACTAAGCGTTTCATACACTGAGGCTCTAATTAAATTACAGATGCAAACAACCTCTAACACATCAAGAAGTGTCGTTCTACATTGCAAATATCATTCCTTTCATGCATGTGAAATATTTTTATTGTGGGTCAGCTTTATTCATTAAACTGCATGAACTAACGTTTTCTGACTGAGAAAAGACGTTTGACAGCATTTCTGAGCAAGCCTTCGTTTCAGGAGCCCCGATGCATAAAAACACTCTTAGCGAGCCTAGTAGGCCTTAACTAAACGATTTATGCACTGAGGCTCTAACTAAATTTGATATGCATTAAACTTCTAACACATCTACAAGTGTCATTCTGCGTTGCAAATAACATTTCTTTCATGCGTTTGAAAATTTTTCGTGTGGATCAGCTTTATTCATGAAACAGCATTAACGTTTTCAGACTGAGAAAAGACGTTTGACAGCATTTCTGAGCAAGCCTTCGTTTCAGGAGCGACGATGCATAAAAACACTCTTGGCGATCCTAGAAGGCCTTAACTAAAGCGATTCATGCACTGAGGCAGTAACTAAATTTCATATGCATAAAACTTCTAACACATCAAGAATTGTATTTCTGCATTGCAAATAACATTCCTTTCATGCATTTGATTTTTTTTTAATGTGGATCAGCTTTATTCATGAAACTGCATGAACTAACGTTTTCTGACTGAGAAAAGACGTTTGAGAGCATTTCTGAGCGAGCTTTCGATTTACGAGTCAGGATGCATAAAATCACTAATGGCGTTCCTAGAAGGCCTTAACTAAGCGTTTCATACACTGAGGCTCTAATTAAATTACAGATGCAAAAAACCTCTAACACATCAAGAAGTGTCGTTCTACATTGCAAATATTATTCCTTTCATGCATGTGAAATATTTTTATTTTGGGTCAGCTTTATTCATGAAACTGCATGAACTAACGTTTTCTGACTGAGAAAAGACGTTTGACAGCATTTCTGAGCAAGCCTTCGTTTCAGGAGCGAGGATGCATAAAAACACTCTTGGCGATCCTTATAAGGCCTTAACTTAGAGATTCATGCACTGAGGCAGTAACTAAATTTGATATTCATAAAACTTCTAACACATCAAGAATTGTATTTCTGCATTGCAAATAACATTCCTTTCATGCATTTGATTTTTTTTTTAATGTGGATCAGCTTTATTCATGAAACGGCATGAACTTAAGTTTTCTGACTGAGAAAAGACGTTTGAGAGCATTTCTGAGCGAGCTGTCGATTTACGAGTCAGGATGCATAAAATCACTAATGGCGTTCCTAGAAGGCCTTAACTAAGCGTTTCATACACTGAGGCTCTAATTAAATTACAGATGCAAACAACCTCTAACACATCAAGAAGTGTCGTTCTACATTGCAAATATTATTCCTTTCATGCATGTGAAATATTTTTATTTTGGGTCAGCTTTATTCATGAAACTGCATGAACTAACATTTTCTGACTGAGAAAAGACGTTTGACAGCATTTCTGAGCAAGCCTTCGTTTCAGGAGCGAGGATGCATAAAAACACTCTTGGCGATCCTTATAAGGCCTTAACTTAGAGATTCATGCACTGAGGCAGTAACTAAATTTGATATGCATAAAACTTCTAACACATCAAGAATTGTATTTCTGCATTGCAAATAACATTCCTTTCATGCATTTCATTTTTTTTTAATGTGGATCAGCTTTATTCATGAAACTGCATGAACTTACGTTTTCTGTCTGAGAAAAGACGTTTGAGAGCATTTCTGAGCGAGCTTTCGATTTACGAGTCAGGATGCATAAAATCACTATTGGCGTTCCTAGAAGGCCTTAACTAAGCGTTTCATACACTGAGGCTCTAATTAAATTACAGATGTAAACAACCTCTAACACATCAAGAAGTGTCGTTCTACATTGCAAATATTATTCCTTTCATGCATGTGAAATATTTTTATTTTGGGTCAGCTTTATTCATGAAACTGCATGAACTAACGTTTTCTGACTGAGAAAAGACGTTTGACAGCATTTCTGAGCAAGCCTTCGTTTCAGGAGCGAGGATGCATAAAAACACTCTTGGCGATCCTATAAGGCCTTAACTTAGAGATTCATGCACTGAGGCAGTAACTAAATTTGATATGCATTAAACTTCTAACACATCTACAAGTGTCATTCTGCGTTGCAAATAACATTTCTTTCATGCGTTTGAAAATTTTTCGTGTGGATCAGCTTTATTCATGAAACTGCATAAACTAACCTTTTCAGACTGAGAAAAGACGTTTGACAGCATTTCTGAGCAAGCCTTCGTTTCAGGAGCGAGGATACATAAAAACACTCTTGGCGATCCTAGAAGGCCTTAAACTAAAGCGATTCATGCACTGAGGCAGTAACTAAATTTGATATGCATAAAACTTCTAACACATCAAGAATTGTATTTCTGCATTGCAAATAGCATTCCTTTCATGCATGTGAAATATTTTTATTTTGGGTCTGCTTTATTCATGAAACTGCATGAACTAACGTTTTCTGACTGAGAAAAGACGTTTGACAGCATTTCTGAGCAAGCCTTCGTTTCAGGAGCGAGGATGCATAAAAACACTCTTGGCGATCCTAGAAGGCCTTAACTAAAGCGATTCATGCACTGAGGCAGTAACTAAACTTGATATGCATAAAACTTCTAACACATCAAGAATTGTATTTCTGCATTGCAAATAACATTCCTTTCATGCATTTGATTTTTTTTTTAATGTGGATCAGCTTCATTCGTGAAACGGCATGAACTTACGTTTTCTGACTGAGAAAAGACGTTTGAGAGCATTTCTGAGCGAGCTTTCGATTTACGAGTCAGGATGCATAAAATCACTAAAGGCGTTCCTAGAAGGCCTTAACTAAGCGTTTCATACACTGAGGCTCTAATTAAATTACAGATGCAAACAACCTCTAACACATCAAGAAGTGTCGTTCTACATTGCAAATATCATTCCTTTCATGCATGTGAAATATTTTTATTGTGGGTCAGCTTTATTCATTAAACTGCATGAACTAACGTTTTCTGACTGAGAAAAGACGTTTGACAGCATTTCTGAGCAAGCCTTCGTTTCAGGAGCCCCGATGCATAAAAACACTCTTGGCGATCCTAGAAGGCCTTAACTTAGAGATTTATGCACTGAGGCAGTAACTAAATTTGATATGCATTAAACTTCTAACACATCTACAAGTGTCATTCTGCGTTGCAAATAACATTTCTTTCATGCGTTTGAAAATTTTTCGTGTGGATCAGCTTTATTCATGAAACTGCATAAACTAACTTTTTCAGACTGAGAAAAGACGTTTGGCAGCATTTCTGAGCAAGCCTTCGTTTCAGGAGCGAGGATGCATAAAAACACTCTTGGCGATCCTAGAAGGCCTTAACTAAAGCGATTCATGCACTGAGGCAGTAACTAAATTTGATATGCATTAAACTTCTAACACATCAAGAATTGTATTTCTGCATTGCAAATAACATTCCTTTCATGCATGTGAAATATTTTTATTTTGGGTCAGCTTTATTCATGAAACTGCATGAACTAACGTTTTCTGACTGAGAAAAGACGTTTGACAGCATTTCTGAGCAAGCCTTCGTTTCAGGAGCGAGGATGCATAAAAACACTCTTGGCAATCCTATAAGGCCTTAACTTAGAGATTCATGCACTGAGGCAGTAACCAAATTTGATATGCATAAAACTTCTAACACATCAAGAATTGTATTTCTGCATTGCAAATAACATTCCTTTCATGCATTTGATTTTTTTTTAATGTGGATCAGCTTTATTCATGAAACTGCATAAACTAACGTTTTCAGACTGAGAAAAGACGTTTGACAGCATTTCTGAGCAAGCCTTCGTTTCAGGAGCGAGGATACATAAAAACACTCTTGGCGATCCTAGAGGCCCAGCAACTGGCGATTCATGCACTGAGGCGGTAACCAAATTTGATATGCACATAAAACTTCTAACACATCAAAATTGTATTTCTGCATTGCAAATAACATTCCTTTCATGCATTTGATTTTTTTTTTTTAATGTGGATCAGCACATTCGGCGGGGAAACTGCATAAACTAACTTTTTTCAGACTGAAAGAGCGTTTGACAGCATTTCTGGGCAGGCCGCCGTTTCAGGGCCGAGGATGCATAAAAACACTCTTGGCGATCTAGAAGGCCTTCAGCGATTCATGCACTGGCCGCAGTAACTAAATTTGATATGCATAAAACTTCTAACACATCAAAATTGTATTTCTGCATTACCGTAACATTCCTTTCATGCATTTGATTTTTTAATGTGGATCAGCTTTATTCATGAAACTGCATGAACAAACGTTTTCTGACTGAGAAAAGACGTTTGAGAGCATTTCTGAGCAAGCCTTCGTTTCAGGAGCGAGGATGCATAAAAACACTCTTGGCGATCCTAGAAGGCCTTAACTAAAGCGATTCATGCACTGAGGCAGTAACCAAATTTGATATGCATAAAACTTCTAACACATCAAGAATTGTATTTCTGCATTGCAAATAACATTCCTTTCATGCATTTGATTTTTTTTTAATGTGGATCAGCTTTATTCATGAAACTGCATAAACTAACGTTTTCAGACTGAGAAAAGACGTTTGACAGCATTTCTGAGCAAGCCTTCGTTTCAGGAGCGAGGATGCATAAAAACACTCTTGGCGATCCTAGAAGGCCTTAACTAAAGCGATTCATGCACTGAGGCAGTAACTAAACTTGATATGCATAAAACTTCTAACACATCAAGAATTGTATTTCTGCATTGCAAATAACATTCCTTTCATGCATTTGATTTTTTTTTTAATGTGGATCAGCTTCATTCGTGAAACGGCATGAACTTACGTTTTCTGACTGAGAAAAGACGTTTGAGAGCATTTCTGAGCGAGCTTTCGATTTACGAGTCAGGATGCATAAAATCACTAAAGGCGTTCCTAGAAGGCCTTAACTAAGCGTTTCATACACTGAGGCTCTAATTAAATTACAGATGCAAACAACCTCTAACACATCAAGAAGTGTCGTTCTACATTGCAAATATTATTCCTTTCATGCATGTGAAATATTTTTATTGTGGGTCAGCTTTATTCATGAAACTGCATGAACTAACGTTTTCTGACTGAGAAAAGACGTTTGACAGCATTTCTGAGCAAGCCTTCGTTTCAGGAGCCCCGATGCATAAAAACACTCTTGGCGATCCTAGAAGGCCTTAACTAAAGCGATTCATGCACTGAGGCAGTAACTAAATTTGATATGCATAAAACTTCTAACACATCAAGAATTGTATTTCTGCATTGCAAATAACATTCCTTTCATGCATGTGAAATATTTTTATTTTGGGTCAGCTTTATTCATGAAACTGCATGAACTAACGTTTTCTGACTGAGAAAAGACGTTTGACAGCATTTCTGAGCAAGCCTTCGTTTCAGGAGCGAGGATGCATAAAAACACTCTTGGCAATCCTATAAGGCCTTAACTTAGAGATTCATGCACTGAGGCAGTAACTAAATTTGATATGCTTTAAACTTCTAACACATCTACAAGTGTCATTCTGCGTTGCAAATAACATTTCTTTCATGCGTTTTGAAAATTTTTAATTGTGGATCAGCTTTATTCATGAAACTGCATAAACTAACTTTTTCGAAAGACTGAGAAAAGACGTTTGACAGCATTTCTGGGCAAGCCTTCGTTTCAGGAGCGAGGATGCATAAAAACACTCTTGGCGATCCTAGAAGGCCTTAACTAAAGCGATTCATGCACTGACGCAGTAACGAAATTTGATATGCATAAAACTTCTAACACATCAAGAATTGTATTTCTGCATTGCAAATAACATTCCTTTCATGCATTTGATTTTTTTTAATGTGGATCAGCTTTATTCATGAAACTGCATAAACTAACGTTCTCAGACTGAGAAAAGACGTTTGACAGCATTTCTGAGCAAGCCTTCGTTTCAGGAGCGAGGATGCATAAAAACACTCTTGGCGATCCTAGAAGGCCTTAACTAAAGCGATTCATGCACTGACGCAGTAACTAAATTTGATATGCATAAAACTTCTAACACATCAAGAATTGTATTTCTGCATTGCAAATAACATTCCTTTCATGCATTTGATTTTTTTTTAATGTGGATCAGCTTTTTTCATGAAACTGCATGAACTTACGTTTTCTGACTGAGAAAAGACGTTTGACAGCATTTCTGAGCAAGCCTTCGTTTCAGGAGCGAGGATGCATAAAAACACTCTTGGCGATCCTAGAAGGCCTTAACTAAAGCGATTCATGCACTGAGGCAGTAACTAAATTTGATATACGCCAAAACTTCTAACACATCAAAATTGTATTTCTGCATTGCAGTAACATTCCTTTCATGCATTTGATTTTTTTTTTATGTGGATCAGCTTCATTCATGAAACTGCATGAACTTACGTTTTCTGACTGAGAAAAGACGTTTGAGAGCATGTCCGAGCGAGTTTTCCATTTACGAGTCAGGATGCATAAAAGCACTATTGGCGTTCCTAGAAGGCCTTAACTAAACGATTTATGCACTGAGGCTCTAATTAAATTACAGATGGAAACAACCTCTAACACATCAAGAAGTGTCGTTCTACATTCCAAATATCATTGCTTTCATGCATGTGAAATATTTTTATTTTGGGTCAGCTTTATTCATGAAACTGCATGAACTAACGTTTTCTGACTGAGAAAAGACGTTTGACAGCATTTCTAAGCAAGCCTTCGTTTCAGGAGCGAGGATGCATAAAAACACTCTTGGCGATCCTATAAGGCCTTAACTTAGAGATTCATGCATTGAGGTAGTAACTAAATTTGATATGCATTAAACTTCTAACACATCTACTGAAGTGTCATTCTCGTTGCAAATAACATTTCTTTCATGCGTTTGAAAATTTTTCGTGTGGTTCAGCTTTATTCATGAAACTGCATAATCTAACTTTTTCAGACTGAGAAAAGACGTTTGACAGCATTTCTGAGCAAGCCTTCGTTTCAGGAGCGAGGATGCATAAAAACACTCTTGGCGATCCTAGAAGGCCTTAACTAAAGCGATTCATGCACTGAGGCAGTAACTAAATTTGATATGCATGAAACTTCTAACACATCAAGAATTGTATTTCTGCATTGCAAATAACATTCCTTTCATGCATGTGAAATATTTTTATTTTGGGTCAGCTTTATTGTTGAAGCGGCATGAACTTCGTTTTTCATTGACTGAGAAAGGCGTTTGACAGCATTTCTGAGCAAACCTTCGTTTTCAGGAGGATGCATAAAAACACTCTTAGCGATCTAGAAGGCCTTAATAAAGCGATTCATGCACTGAGGCAGTAACTAAATTTGATATGCATAAAACTAACACATCAAAATTGTATTTCTGCATTTACAAATAACATTCCCTTTCATGCATGTGAAATATTTTTATTTTGGGTCAGCTTTATTCATGAAACTGCATGAACTTACGTTTTCTGACTGAGAAAAGACGTTTGAGAGCATTTCTGAGCGAGCTTTCGATTTACGAGTCAGGATGCATAAAATCACTATTGGCGTTCCTAGAAGTCCTTAACTAATCGTTTCATACACTGAGGCTCTAATTAAATTACAGATGCAAACAACCTCTAACACATCAAGAAGTGTCGTTCTACATTGCAAATATTATTCCTTTCATGCATGTGAAATATTTTTATTTTGGGTCAGCTTTATTCATGAAACTGCATGAACTAACGTTTTCTGACTGAAAAAAGACGTTTGACAGCATTTCTGAGCAAGCCTTCGTTTCAGGAGCCCCGATGCATAAAAACACTCTTGGCGATCCTAGAAGGCCTTAACTAAAGCGATTCATGCACTGAGGCAGTAACTAAATTTGATATGCATAAACCTTCTAACACATCAAGAATTGTATTTCTGCATTGCAAATAACATTCCTTTCATGCATTTGATTTTTTTTTTTAATGTGGATCAGCTTTATTCATGAAACTGCATGAACTTACGTTTTCTGACTGAGAAAAGACGTTTGAGAGCATTTCTGATCGAGCTTTCGATTTACGAGTCAGGATGCATAAAATCACTATTGGCGTTCCTAGAAGGCCTTAACTAAGCGTTTCATACACTGAGGCTCTAATTAAATTACAAATGCAAACAACCTCTAACACATCAAGAAGTGTCGTTGTACATTGCAAATATTATTCCTTTCATGCATGTGAAATATTTTTATTTTGGGTCAGCTTTATTCATGAAACTGCCTGAACTAACGTTTTCTGACTGAGAAAAGACGTTTGACAGCATTTCTGAGCAAGCCTTCGTTTCAGGAGCGAGGATGCATAAAAACACTCTTGGCGATCCTTATAAGGCCTTAACTTAGAGATTCATGCACTGAGGCAGTAACTAAATTTGATATGCATAAAACTTCTAACACATCAAGAATTGTATTTCTGCATTGCAAATAACATTCCTTTCATGCATTTGATTTTTTTTTAATGTGCGTCAGCTTCATTCATGAAACTGCATGAACTTACGTTTTCTGACTGAGAAAAGACGTTTGAGAGCATTTCTGAGCGAGCTTTCGATTTACGAGTCAGGATGCATAAAATCACTACTGGCGTTCCTAGAAGGCCTTAACTAAGCGTTTCATACACTGAGGCTCTAATTAAATTACAGATGCAAACAACCTCTAACACATCAAGAGGTGTCGTTCTACATTGCAAATATTATTCCTTTCATGCATGTGAAATATTTTTATTGTGGGTCAGCTTTATTCATGAAACTGCATGAACTAACGTTTTCTGACTGAGAAAAGACGTTTGACAGCATTTCTGAGCAAGCCTTCGTTTCAGGAGCCCCGATGCATAAAAACACTCTTGGCGATCCTAGAAGGCCTTAACTTAGAGATTCATACACTGAGGCAGTAACTAAATTTGATATGCATTAAACTTCTAACACATCTACAAGTGTCATTCTGCGTTGCAAATAACATTTCTTTCATGCGTTTGAAAATTTGTCGTGTGGATCAGCTTTATTCATGAAACTGCATTAACTAACTTTATTCATGAAACTGCATAAAAGACGTTTGACAGCATTTCTGAGCAAGCCTTCGTTTCAGGAGCGAGGATGCATAAAAACACTCTTGGCGATCCTATAAGGCCTTAACTTAGAGATTCATGCACTGAGGCAGTAACTAAATTTGATATGCATAAAACTTCTAACACATCAAGAATTGTATTTCTGCATTGCAAATAACATTCCTTTCATGCATTTGATTTTTTTTTTAATGTGGATCAGCTTTATTCGTGAAACGGCATGAACTTACGTTTTCTGACTGAGAAAAGACGTTTGAGAGCATTTCTGAGCGAGCTTTCGACTTACGAGTCAGGATGCATAAAATCACTAATGGTGTTCCTAGAAGGCCTTAACTAAGCGTTTCATACACTGAGGCTCTAATTAAATTACAGATGCAAACCACCTCTAACACATCAAGAAGTGTCGTTCTACATTGCAAATATTATTCCTTTCATGCATGTGAAATATTTTTATTTTGGGTCAGCTTTATTCATGAAACTGCATGAACTAACGTTTTCTGACTGAGAAAAGACGTTTGACAGCATTTCTGAGCAAGCCTTCGTTTCAGCAGCCCCGATGCATAAAAACACTCTTGGCGATCCTAGAAGGCCTTAACTAAAGCGATTCATGCACTGAGGCAGTAACTAAATTTGATATGCATAAAACTTCTAACACATCAAGAATTGTATTTCTGCATTGCAAATAGCATTCCTTTCATGCATGTGAAATATTTTTATTTTGGGTCTGCTTTATTCATGAAACTGCATGAACTAACGTTTTCTGACTGAGAAAAGACGTTTGACAGCATTTCTGAGCAAGCCTTCGTTTCAGGAGCCCCGATGCATAAAAACACTCTTGGCGATCCTAGAAGGCCTTAACTTAGAGATTCATGCACTGAGGCAGTAACTAAATTTGATATGCATTAAACTTCTAACACATCTTACAAGTGTCATTCTGCGTTGCAAATAACATTTCTTTCATCGCGTTTGAAAATTTTACGTGGATCAGCATTCAGCGAAACTGCATAAACTAACTTTTCAGACTGAAAGGCCGTTTGACCCAGCATTTCTGAGCAAGCCTTCGTTTCAGGAGGCGAGGATGCATGAAGCACTCTTGGCGATCCTAGAGGCCTTAACTAAAAGCGATTCATGCACTTTAGCGCCAGTAACACTAAATTTGATATGCATAAAACTTCTAACACATCAAAATTGTATTTCTGCATTGCAAATGAACATTCCTTTCATGCATTTGATTTTTTTTAATGTGGATCAGCTTATTCATGAAACTGCATGAACAAACTTTCTGACTGAGAAAAGACGTTTGACAGCATTTCTGAAGCGGAAAACTTTTCGATTTCTGAGTCAGGATGCATAAAATCACTATTAGGCGTTCCTAGAAGGCCCCTAACTAAACGTTTCATACACTGAGGCTCTAATTAAATTGATTACAGATGCAAACAACCTCTAACGTATCAAAGTGTGGTTCTACATTTACAAATATCATTTCAGCACCATGCATGTGAAATATTTTTATTTTGGGTCAGCTTTATTCATGAAACTGCATGAACTAACGTTTCTTGACTGAGAAAGGCGTTTGACAGCATTTCTGAACGAAATAGCCGTTTCAGGGCGCGGATGCATAAAAACACTCTTGGCGATCCTATAAGGCCTTAACTTAGAGATTCATGCACTGAGGCAGTAACTAAATTTGATATGCATAAAACTTCTAACACATCAAGAATTGTATTTCTGCATTGCAAATAACATTCCTTTCATGCATTTGATTTTTTTTTAATGTGCATCAGCTTCATTCATGAAACTGCATGAACTTACGTTTTCTGACTGAGAAAAGACGTTTGAGCGCATTTCTGAGCGAGGTTTCGATTTACGAGTCAGGATGCATAAAATCACTAATGGCGTTCCTAGAAGGCCTTAACTAAGCGTTTCATACACTGAGGCTCTAATTAAATTACAGATGCAAACAACCTCTAACACATCAAGAAGTGTCGTTCTACATTGCAAATATCATTCCTTTCATGCATGTGAAATATTTTTATTGTGGGTCAGCTTTATTCATTAAACTGCATGAACTAACGTTTTCTGACTGAGAAAAGACGTTTGACAGCATTTCTGAGCAAGCCTTCGTTTCAGGAGCTCCGATGCATAAAAACACTCTTGGCGATCCTAGAAGGCCTTAACTAAAGCGATTCATTCACTGAGGCAGTAACTAAATTTGATGTGCATAACACTTCTAACACATCAAGAATTGTATTTCTGCATTGCAAATAACATTCCTTTCATGCATTTGATTTTTTTTTAATGTGGATCAGCTTTATTCATGAAACTGCATGAACTTACGTTTTCTGACTGAGAAAAGACGTTTGAGAGAATTTCTGAGCGAGCTTTCGATTTACGAGTAAGGATGCATAAAATCACTATTGGCGTTCCTAGAAGGCCTTAACTAAGCGTTTCATACACTGAGGCTCTAATTAAATTACAGATGCAAACAACCTCTAACACATCAAGAAGTGTCGTTCTACATTGCAAATATCATTCCTTTCATGCATGTGAAATATTTTTATTGTGGGTCAGCTTTATTCATTAAACTGCATGAACTAACGTTTTCTGACTGAGAAAAGACGTTTGACAGCATTTCTGAGCAAGCCTTCGTTTCAGGAGCCCCGATGCATAAAAACACTCTTAGCGAGCCTAGTAGGCCTTAACTAAACGATTTATGCACTGAGGCTCTAACTAAATTTGATATGCATTAAACTTCTAACACATCTACAAGTGTCATTCTGCGTTGCAAATAACATTTCTTTCATGCGTTTGAAAATTTTTTGTGTGGATCAGCTTTATTCATGAAACAGCATTAACGTTGTCAGACTGAGAAAAGACGTTTGACAGCATTTCTGAGCAAGCCTTCGTTTCAGGAGCTCCGATGCATAAAAACACTCTTGGCGATCCTAGAAGGCCTTAACTAAAGCGATTCATGCACTGAGGCAGTAACTAAATTTGATATGCATAAAACTTCTAACACATCAAGAATTGTATTTCTGCATTGCAAATAGCATTCCTTTCATGCATGTGAAATATTTTTATTTTGGGTCTGCTTTATTCATGAAACTGCATGAACTAACGTTTTCTGACTGAGAAAAGACGTTTGACAGCATTTCTGAGCAAGCCTTCGTTTCAGGAGCGAGGATGCATAAAAACACTCTTGGCAATCCTATAAGGCCTTAACTTAGAGATTCATGCACTGAGGCAGTAACTAAATTTGATATGCTTTAAACTTCTAACACATCTACAAGTGTCATTCTGCGTTGCAAATAACATTTCTTTCATGCGTTTGAAAATTTTTCGTGTGGATCAGCTTTATTCATGAAACTGCATAAACTAACTTTTTCAGACTGAGAAAAGACGTTTGACAGAATTTCTGAGCAAGCCTTCGTTTCAGGAGCGAGGATGCATAAAAACACTCTTGGCGATCCTAGAAGGCCTTAACTAAAGCGATTCATGCACTGAGGCAGTAACTAAATTTGATATGCATAAAACTTCTAACACATCTACAAGTGTCATTCTGCGTTGCAAATAACATTTCTTTCATGCGTTTGAAAATTTTTCGTGTGGATCAGCTTTATTCATGAAACTGCATAAACTAACTTTTTCAGACTGAGAAAAGACGTTTGACAGTATTTCTGAGCAAGCCTTCGTTTCAGGAGCGAGGATGCATAAAAACACTCTTGGCGATCCTATAAGGCCTTAACTTAGAGATTCATGCACTGAGGCAGTAACTAAATTTGATATGCATAAAACTTCTAACACATCAAGAATTGTATTTCTGCATTGCAAATAATATTCCTTTCATGCATTTGATTTTTTTTTTAATGTGGATC
>VONZ01003942.1:0-14717 GCA_012976165.1 Labeo catla | reverse complement strand
CATCTCGAACATTCGCCCTGACATCGCCTTTACTGTCCTGTGAAAGAAAAAAAACATTCAGGAATGAGCATGACGGTGAGTAAATAACACAATGTTCATTTTTGAATCAGTCATTTAAGTGCATAAAAACACTTTTTCCTCTTTTCACCGCTGTATAAAACACCATCATATTTCATGCACAAACACCCTGTGGCACATGTTTCTTCCCCCTCGCTGCTTTCTCCTTTGATCCTGAACCAGCGGCGACCCGTTCTGCAGCGTCATGTTTTGCTCTGGTCCTCTAGAGCGCCCTCTAGTGCTTATTTCTTCATGACTCTCATGCCCCTCTCATTCTCGTTTGTTTCTTTCAGGGAAATGCAGACGTCTACGGCGACAGGCTGAGACTCTTTATCTCCTCTTACGCTTGTCTTCACATGTCCTGAGCGACATGTGAGACATCTTCACATAGCAGGGCTCTGTAAAATACTCCAAAACTCCTTTCACCGGTCACCTCTGACCTCACGCATTGTAAGACCCCGTTTCTGTCTTTGCGTTATGAAGCGCAGCGGTGGATTGACAGGTGGGTGTGTGTTTATTGAGCGTGTGCTGTTGGGAAGGTCGGCTCTGGCGCTCTGGTGTTGTATATTACCTGCGATGTTTTGTTTCCTCCGTTCTGACCTCTGAACCCATAAATCTCTGTGAGCTGGGATACCTATGGTCACGCTGGCTAAGTGATTGATTGTTGGCTTGAAAGCCTATCCTTTATACAGGCTTTCTGAGCTGTTTGTTATTCAGCTTGTCTCGCTGAAGGGGAGCAGGCACAGAGACGGCCGTATCGTATCGTCCTCAGCGGTCAGTGCAGAAAATTAAATTTGAGAGTTTACTTGTTTGTCTTAAAAAACACACACATGCACTCACACTAGCTTAGTTTGTCAACTAACAATATCCAACACTGTTTATCTCCTATTACTGTGACGGCAGTGGTCTCAGGATGTTTGTTCTTTCTAAATACACACACACACACTTAAATTATATTGTCACACTTTGAGCTTAATTTGACACAACAGCTTGATTTGGAAATTATGTCTGATAAAAACATTGTTTACCTGTCATATGTTCCTTGATTTTCTTTTTTCTCTCCCACAAATCGCATCTTACATAAAGATCCTCACAGGCATTCTTGCAAAGTACAAACACACAAAACAAACAAACAAACAAATAATTAAAAACTTAATTAGTAACAGTTTCTCTTAATTTTTTTCTCAATTTTTTTCTCAAACAAGGGCAGTAAAATCTATAATGGTAATAATACTAATAATACTAATAATAATAATACATTTTATTAATTCATAATAATAAATATATTTATATGATATCTATATATATACAAATTTTACATACATGTATTATATATTTTAAAATTGAATTGTGTCTTGAAAAAGTGCAGGAAACTAACAATAATAACAATAATAATAAATACTATGATAATTCACATGTTTATGGTAGATATGTTTATATATGAACATTGTATAAAATATTAAAATCAAATTTACTTTGAAAAAGGTCAGGAAAATATAATAATAATAATAATACATGTGATAAATCATATTTATGAGATAGATTAATAGAAACGTATTATATATTATAAAATATTAAAATTAATTAATAAAAAAATTTAAATGAAGTATAATAATTATATATACTGTAAATAATTACATAAGTAAATGCTGTGATTATTCATATTTATATGATAGCTATATTTATATAGAAAATTATATCTAAAATGTATTTTATAGTATAAAAGAAGAAATATTGATTACTCATATGAAAGCTATTTTTATATATAAAGTTATATGTTAAATGTATTTTATATTATATAAAATTAAAATTAAAACTGAAATTTGTGCCTTGAAAAAGGGCACTAAAATATTTATTATTATTATTATTCATGCGATATATGTGTGTGTGTGTGTGTGTGTGTGTGTGTGTATATATATATATATATATATAGCTATATTTATATATTAAACTATATATAAAATGTATTTTATTTTATTATATAAAATATTACAATTTAAATTTGTCTTGAAAAGGGGCAGTAAAATATTATTATTATTATAACAAAAATGATGAATGCATATTTATATGAAATATATATTTATATATACAATTATATATACATTTTATTTTAGAAACTATTAAAATCGAAATTTGTGTCTTGAAAAAGGGCAGTAAAATAATAATATAGTATAATATAATACATAATATAATATAATATAATAATTGTATTATGAATAATATTACGTATAAATTAGGGGTTCGAGTGCGTAGCACTGAAACCCTATTGTAATTGTAAGGATTTTTTTAGGGGTTCGAGCGCGTAGCGCTGAAACCCTATTGTAATTGTTAGGATTTTTTTTAGCGCTGAAACCCTATTGTAATTGTTAGGATTTTTTTTATTATTATTATTATTATTATTATTATTCTTCCCTAGAACTGATCGTGCAGCCCAAACCGTAAGGCCTAGAGAGCTGAAACTTGGTCAGAAGGTAGTAGTCCTCCTCGCTACTCAGGCGCAAAGAACCGGCCCAATCGGCCTAAAGGTGGCGCTACAGCGCAAAAAACTAACTTTTTTTACATTTTTGGCCCTAGCTCGTACATTTTTTGTCGTAGACTCAAAAAATTTACATCGTTGCAATCCTTGGGTCAATACGCACAAAAGTGCACTGGCGCAGATTTTTCGTACGAAGCCCGGTTTTTCCGCAAAATGGCCGAATGTCCGAAACCTACTTTTGCGAACTAGTCCTAGGTTTTTCGCCCGATCGGAACCAAACCAGTGCAGAAATGTTCTCTGGACACTGAATATCAATAATTATCAAAAAAAAGTTGAAATTTTGACTCATCGTTGCGAAGGGGCCCCAAAAAGTTTGTCAGGTGGAGGACCATTTTTACTAAAATGGCTATAACTCAGGAACCAAATGGCATATCGTTACGAAACTTGACACACTTATGTACAAGCTCAATCTTTGGTCAAATAAAAAAAATTGCACAGCTCTGCCACTTGGTGGCGCTAAAAGCCTGAAAAACAATAAAATGACTATAACTATGCAATCGTTAGTCCGATCGACCTGAAAATTGGTATGCAGTGTCTCTGTCCAATGTGCCATAAGGGTCTATGAGGACATTGGCGTATCTCAAAAAACATGGCTGCCATCGGCCAATGAAGTTTGAGCACCCATTAGACAAGGTTAACGAAGGTCAATCGGAACGAAACTCACTGGGCATGTTAGACTCATGGCCCTAAAGGTCTGTAAGAATTTTGAAAGAAATCGGCCACTAGTTGGCGCTAACGACTTTTTTGCCTCTCTAACATGCCTCACTCGCGTGGCGTTTCACACATCCACACAATATGCATATCATTTGATAGATCTCCACATGCTGAGCAACTTTGCCTCAAGAACCATTGCTGTCAATCAAATCATTCAATAATTATTCACAAATATGTGAAAAACCTACTTTTGCGAACTAGTCCTAGGTTTTTCGCTCAATCTCGATCAAACCACTGCAGCGCAGTTCTCCAGACTCTCTAGATCAATAATTATCAAAAAAATGTGGAATTTTGTCCTTTGGGTAGCTATAACGGGGTCATTTAGAAAAGGGGCGTGGCCACATATACCCAAAAGCCTATCAAACCTAAACAAAAACTCAAAACTTTACAAAAGTTGGAGAAAACATGTGTCAGATGACTCTTAACAAGCATGTAAAATTTCATGGAGATGGGACCATAGGTGGCGCTATGACAGTTAAAAAGGCTTCAACAACACGAAATTTCAAAAGTAAATTGCCTTAAATTGCTATAACATGCTCATATAATCACAGAAACACTAGAACTTCATACCATATGATAGATCTCCTCATGCTGAGCAACTTTGCCTCAAGAACCATTGCTGTCAATCAAGTCGTTTATTACATATTCACAAATATGTGAAAAACCCACTTTTGCGAACTAGTCCTAGGTTATTCACTCGATCTCGATCAAACCACTGCAGCACAGTTCTCCAGGCTCCCTAGATCAATAATTATGAAAAAAAAGTTAAACTTTTGACTCACAGTCGCAAAGGGGCGCCAAAACGTTCAAAAGAGGCGGGGCCACTTTTAGTAAAAAGGCTATAACTTTGGAACAGAATGACATATCATCACCAAACTCAGAACACTTATGTAAAAGCTCAGCCTTTGGTCAAATCCAAAAAATTGCGGAGCTTGACCACTTGGGGGCGCTATAATAGAGAAAAAATATAAAAATGGCTATAACGTCGCAACCGTCAGTCCAATCAACCTGAAAAATGGTATGCAGTGTCTCTGTCCAATGTGCCATAAGGGTCTATGAGAACATTGGCGTATCTCAAAAAACATGGCCGCCATCGACCTATGAATTTTGAGCACCTATTAGACAAGGTTAACTGAGGCCGATCGGAACAAAACTCACTGGGCATGTTCGACTCATGGTCCTAAAGGTCTGTAAGAATTTTAAAAGAAATCGGCCACTAGTTGGCGCTAACGAATTTCTTGCCTCTGTAATCACGTGGTGTTTCACACATCCACACAATATGCATATCACTTGATAGATCTCCTCATGATGAACAACTTTGCCTCAAGAACCATTGCTGTCAATCAAACCGTTCATTAATTATTGACAAATATGTGAAAAACCTACTTTTGCGAACTAGTCCTAGGTTTTTCACTCAATCTCGATCAAACCACTGCAGTAATGTTCTCTGGACTCTCTAGATCAATAATTATCAAAAACATGTTGAATTTTGTCCTTTGGTTAGCTATAACGGGGTCATTTACAAAAGGGGAGTGGCCACATATATCCAAAAGCCTATAAAACCTAAACAAAAACTCAAAACGTTATGAAAATTGGAGCAATCATGTGTCAGATGATTCTTAACAAGCATGCAAAGTTTCATGGAGATCGGAGCATAGGTGGCGCTATAACAGTTAAAAAGCCTTTAAAAACAAGATTTCTATGGTAAATGGCCTCAAATTGTTAAAAAATGCTCATCTATTCACACAAACACTAGATCTTACACTTCTGTCTGTATGATATATCACCTCATTCTGAACAAATTTGCATACCACCTCAAAGGCCTTAAATGCTCGAACCCCGGTAATTGCTGCTTGCAGCTATATTTAGGGGTTCGAGTGCGTAGCACTGAAACCCTATTGTAATTGTAAGGATTATTATTATTATTATTATTATTATTATTATTATTTTCCGCTAAAACTGATCGTGCAGACCAAACCGTAAGGCCTAGAGAGCTGAAACTTGGGCAAAAGGTAGAGCTCCCCGTGGGGACGTTCTGACAAAGTCTCGCCCAAATCGGCCTAAAGGTGGCGCTACAGCGCAAAAAACAAAAATTTTTTACATTTTTGGCCCTAGCTCGTACAATTTTTGTCGTAGACTCAAAAACTTTACATTGTTGCAATCCTTGGGTCAATACGCACAAAAGTGCACAGGTGCAATTTGGGCTCTAGGACGTACCGTTTTTCCGCAAAATGGCCGAATGTCCGAAACCTACTTTTGCGAACTAGTCCTAGGTTTTTCACCCGATCGGAACCAAACCAGTGCAGAAATGTTCTCTGGACACTGAATATGAATAATTATCAAAAAAAGTTGAAATTTTGACTCATCGTTGCGAAAGGGCCCCAAAAAGTTTGTCAGGTGGAGGGCCATTTTTACTAAAATGGCTATAACTCATGAACCAAATGAGATATCTTCACCAAACTCGGTACACATGTGTATAAGCACAATCTTTGGTCAAATAAAAAAAAATTGCTCAGCTCTGCCACTTGGTGGCGCTATAAGCCTGAAAAAACATAAAAATGACTATAACTATGCAATCGTTAGTCCGATCGACTTGAAAATTGGTATGCAGTGTCTCTGTCCAATGTGCCATAAGGGCCTATGAGGACATTGGCGTATCTCAAAAAACATGGCTGCCATTGGCCAATGAAGTTTGAGCACCTATTAGACAAGGTTAACGAAGGTCAATCGGAATGAATCTCACTGGGCATGTTCGACTCATGGCCCTAAACGTCTGTAAGAATTTTGAAAGAAATCGGTCACTAGTTGGCGCTAACGAGTTTTATGGCTCTGTAATCACGTGGTGTTTCACACATCCACACAATATGCATATCATTTGATAGATCTCCTCATGATGAACAACTTTGCCTCAAGAACCATTGCTGTCAATCAAACCGTTCATTAATTATTCACAAATATGTGAAGAACCTACTTTTGCGAACTAGTCCTAGGTTTTTTGCTCAATCTCGATCAAACCACTGCAGCGCAGTTCTCCAGACTCTCTAGATCAATAATTATCAAAAAAATGTGGAATTTTGTCCTTTGGGTAGCTATAACGGGGTCATTTAGAAAAGGGGCGTGGTCACATATACCCAAAAGCCTATCAAACCTAAACAAACACTCAAAACTTTACAAAAGTTGGAGAAAACATGTGTCAGATGACTCTTAACAAGCATGCAAAGTTTCGTGAAGATCGGACCATAGGTGGCGCTATAACAGTTAAAAAGGCTTCAAAAACACAAGGTGTGTATGGTAAATGGCTTCAAATGGCTAAATACATGCTCAAATATTCACACAAACACTAGATCTTCATATCATTTGATAGATCTCCTCATGATGAACACCTTTGCCTCAAGAACCATTGCTGTCAATCAAACCGTTCATTAATTATTCACAAATATCTTAAAAACCTACTTTTGCGAACTAGTCCTAGGTTTTTTGCTTAATCTCGATCAAACTACTGCAGTAATATTCTCTGGACTCTCTAGATCAATAATTATCAACAAAATGTTGAATTTTGTCCTTCGGTTAACTATAACAGGGTCATTTACAACAGGGGCGTGGCCACATATACCCAAAAGCCTATCAAAACTAAAGAAAAACTCAAAACGTTACGAAAATTGGTGAAAACATGTGTCAGATGATTCTTAACAAGCATGCAAAGTTTCGCGAAGATCGGACCATAGGTGGCGCTATAACAGTTAAAAAGGCTTCAAAAACACAAGCTGTGTATGGTAAATGGCAAATGACAAACTGTTCATTGCTTAAGTCTTTTAAAAACATATATTCATTTAAACAAAATAAAAAAAAAAAAAACATTCAATAAAGGAGACAGTGTCTCACTTCATTAAGACTTGTTTGACTATTGAAATTTCCTGAATGAATGATTTAATGACATACCTTTTTTTTTAAACGGGCAGTTGTCGCCACCTCCTGGCGGAAGAGGATAAGCGTGACAATAGATACACGTGTTAAAATACTTTCGTTTTTATCGCTACTGTAGACAATAAGTGTTTATGCCCAAACTATAAACTTTTATCCCAGTACTTCTATTATTTAAATATCTGTAACACAGAAATAATCATTATAATGTGGTTGAAAAGACTGTTTGTGTTGCTCTTTCTGCGTTCACATTTACTCCGATCTTCTGATTCATTAACATGGCAGCGACAAAACCTGCTTTTCACGCTCCACTGACACTGGCGATGTGAAACAGTCCTAATAGACAAAGATAACGTGTTGTCATTTAGGAATAAGATCGCTTGGGTGTTTGAATCGACACCTCAATATTTTAAGGATTAATAGTGCAGCTCTAATGTAAACACGGCAAAATGTTGTGGGAGGATACTGTCACGAGATCTCGCGAAATCCGACTGGTCTCGTCACATCCCTACCATTTAGATAGCCACTTAATAATAAGATCATGATCTACTGTACCCGAGTCTATAAAACCTAAAAGAAAAGAAAATTTCACAAACCTAAGTCAAATCATCATCATATGATTCTAAACCAGCCTGCATTTTAAAGACATCAGGCAAAAAAAGGCAATGTAACAGTTATAAAGCTCAAAAACTATGCATCGCTCTTTAAAATGTCATGAAATTACAACTATAACCACTAGATGGCAGTAGAAGACCACTAATGGCTCATTGAAATGAACAGTGCTATTCACAGATTTTCCATTTATTTCAATTCATGCAAAGACTAAATCACTGTTATAACATTTCAAATCACATTTAGTCAAAGTTTAACACTTCATTTAAACACATATATCATATTTGACAATAATACAAGATTATGATTACAGTGAAACCTGAAAATTATATATATAAAATCTTAAAAAGACTTGCACTAAACATTTTGTCACCTACCATTTAATACACAAATCTCTTATGTGCAACAAAATGTGTGCAGTAATGCTTAATGAACATTAATGTAACAGTTTAACTATTTAATTTCTGTTTGTGAGTGTATTCTCCATCATGGATGTGGCCACATAATAAGATGATCATGAGCTACTGAACCCAAAAGTCTATAAAACCTAAAAGAAAACAAAATTTCACAAACCTAAGTAAAATCATCATCATACGATTTTAAACAAACATACATTTCATAGACATTAGGCAAAAAAGGCCATGTAACAGTTATAAAGCTTAAAAGTAATGGATCTCTCTTTAAAACGTGAAATTGCAACTATAACCACTAGATGGCAGTAGAAGACCACTAATGGGTCACTGAAATGACTAGAACAGTGCATTTTCATGGTTTCAAGCTTTAATTTCATACAAAGATGATACTAAATCAATGTTATATCATTTCAAATCACATTTAGTAAAACTTTACCACTTCATTTATACAGATGTATTACATTTGACAATTATGCAAGATTATGATTACAGTGAAACCTGAAAATGATATATAAACTCTTAAAAACATAAGACTTACAGTAAGCATTTTGTCACCTACTATTTATGACCGAAATCTCTTATGTGCAACAAAATGTGTGTGTGTGTGTGTGTGC
The DNA here is from genome assembly GCA_012976165.1 of Labeo catla. Lineage (NCBI taxonomy): Eukaryota > Metazoa > Chordata > Actinopteri > Cypriniformes > Cyprinidae > Labeo > Labeo catla. Next base: position 5,850 of record VONZ01003942.1, on the reverse strand, counting down.
GTAATAATGCTTAATGAACTTTAATATAATAGTTTAACTATTTCATATTCTGTGTTTGTGATTGTATTGTCCATCATAGATGTGCTGTAGTGTTAGCCATATATTTTGGGTTGGACTACATCCTAAAACCATAGCAACCATAGCATCGGATCATAGGTGGCGCTATAACAGTTAAAAAGGCTTCAAAAACACAACATTTCTATTGTAATTGGCCTCGAATTGCTAACAAATGCTCATTTTTTCACACAAACACTAGATCTTCATACCATATGATAGATCTCCTCATTCTCAACAATTTTTTGTCTAAGACCATTGCTGTCAATCCAACTGTTCTTTAAATCTACTGTACCCAAAAGCCTAACATTTTTAAAAGAAAGCTTGCAACGTCTCAAAACTGTGACCAAAATGACAAATAATCTCATTCTAAACAAATATGCAAAACTTAAGAGAGACTGGGCAAAAATAACACTATAATAGTTATGATGATTAAAATCTCAGTGTTTGTATGAGACATTGCATGAAATTGCAATAATAACCACTAGATGTCAATAGAAGACCACTAATGGGCTTATTCAGATGAACAGAACTGTTTTTAATAGGTTTGATGATCGATTAACACTTATAAAATCACTGTTATAAGATTTAAAATCACACAGAGAATACTTGCAAGTAAAAGTGTTGGCCCATATCATTTATTTCAAATATCTGTACAAGAAAATGTGTGTGCACGTATGTCTGTGTGTGTGTGTGTAAACATGTTTATTCAGTATTAATATATTAGTTTAAACTTTTCGTTTCTGTGTGTGTATTTCTGTGAGCATGTTCTCCATTTTGGATGTGTTTTACTGTCAGCCATGAATCCAGGTTGGCCTAGACCCTAAGCATACCACCTTAAAGACCTTAAAATGCTCGAACCCCGATAATTGCTGCTTGCAGCTATATTTATTATTATTATTATTATTCTTCTTAGACTTATTTTTCCAAACGCTACTCCTCCTAGGGCTTTAACGCCACAAGCACCAAACTCGGCAGAGACCTGGGATAATATTGGTCCTTTGTTGCTATATCTATTTAGACTGATCAAACTTACAGTTTTCCCATAAAGAATTTTTAAGTGTTGAATATTTTCCATAGACTTCCATTGTCTGAGGAAAAAATTCCGACTTCATCTCTAACTAGTCCCAGGGCTTTAATGCCACAAACACCAAACTTGGCAGAAACCTGGAATCTAATTTTAGCTTTGTTGCTGTATCTTTTTTAGACTGATCAGACATACAGTTTTCCCATAAATAATTTGTAAAGAAAATTAAATATTTCCCATAGACTTTCATTGACTGAGAAAAAATGCCCCCTCTAGAGGAGCAATACCAGAGGCGGAGTCGGCTATCTCCTCATACTTTCACTTTAAACTCGGTTAAAAATACAAATAAATACATGAATTTCATTCATACTGACAAGCTAAACCAACATATCTGATTATTATCAGGTCCATGGCTCATGAATGATGACTGTCTGGCCAGAGAAGAGTGTAAAACATCATAGATTTGTGACCGCTTCGATCAGCCATTACTATCCGCACGCGCTCACAAAACTACATGATTTGGACGTCTTTTAAAGCGTTTTTAAAAAAATATAAACCAGCGATTTCACTTAATCCACCCACAAGAACATATCAAGACATAAATTCAGGCGTTTGTGAGCTGTTTTATATAAAACTGAACCCGTCAATTCGGGTTACGGAGCTTGCGAGCTCTCTGCAGCGTCCACATTAAACGCCTTTATTTTGCACGTCTTAAAGTCTTATAAATAAAACTACTCCAGCGATACAACACAATAATAGTAGAAGAACATATTAAAGAGGTAAAATGAATGCTTTTGACGTGTTCTGTGTGTAAATGCACAGCAACGCGCCGCAGCTTGATCGCTGCCCTGCTTCCGTGCTCAGAAAAATAAATAAGTTGAAGCTTTTAAAGGCTTTTAAATAAAAACACTCCAGCGATACAACACAATAATAATAGAAGAACATATTAAAAAAGTAAAAATGAGCACTTATAAATGCCTGTGATATTTTTCGTTGAACTTGCAGAGCAACGCGCTGGAGCTCGCTGTTCTCAGTCCGTGCTCACTAATCTACATCATTTGCAGCTGCTTTATAGGCTTTTAAATAAAACCACTCCAGCGATACAACACAATAATAATAGAAGAACATATTCAAAAGGGGAAAATTGCTGTTTTTTTAGATTTTCTATATTTAAATGCACATCAACGCGTTGCGCCTCGGACGATCGCGCCACGGAACGCATTCATCCTCTTCTCTCAATAAGAAAGACTTCTCTCGAACAAACACAGACAAGATCATTTCAAAATAGATCATAGCTTAATGAATATAATCGAAAACAGTCGTTTATGTCTCAAGTGAACCTATGATTCAGAGATGAAGGCAGTAGTGGTAATGTTGTCCACCAGAGGGGGCCACAGGATAACTTATCCTTCAAGATCTCAATTCAAACACTATTTTTACAGTGTTTCATTTAGATGACAGAACTTTGAAATAGCAAACAGGGAAAACAATTACAAGCATATAAAATACAATACAAATAATACAATACAAATAATTCTTCAGGTCACAAACACCTGAATTTATGTCTTGATGTTTTCTAATGGGTGGATTGCATACAATCGCTGGAATATTTTTTTTTTTAAACGCTTTAAAAGACATATTTATTTGTATACGGTTTCACATTCAGCTAGCCAACTCTGTTGAACCTGTTGTCATAGCCTAGTCTGCTTTTTTATTAGAAAATGAAATGGCAAAGGCGCATTTTCGCAGCGGGGCAGCTCAAGAACGCCGGACACACAAGTGCTCTGGCTCTTTTGCCCCGAGGCTGCCCGGGTTGGCTCTCCAAGCCAACATCAAAGTTAGTTCACTAACTTTAGTTTCTAGTTATTATGTTGGCTTGGAGAGCCAACATATTGTTATTCTATTTAAACTTATTATTATTATTATTAAGTTGGCTTGAGAAAGCCAACTTACTGATCTGCTATTTAAACTTCTTCTTATTATTATTCTTCTTCTGAGACTAAAATTATCAACTCTAACTCGTCCTAGGGCTTTAACTCTACAAACTCCAAACTCAGCCCAGATCTTCAGACTGATCTGAAGTTAGTTGCTATATCTTTTCTAACTGATCGGACTTACGATTTTCCTAAAAATGCCGATTAAATTTGGGAAAAATCCCATAGACTTACATTGACGGAATGTTCAAATGAGCCAGCACTTTTCAAATCCCAACTGTCAAAATCCCCAGAATCCTTTGAGCCTCAATCAAACTTCCCTTCTATGTACTGTATTTCTAATCCATTCAAACTCATTCAAACTCATTCCAACTCATCTATTCCAACTCATCTATCTATCATCTAACTCTATCTATCTATCTATCTATCTATCTATCTATCTATCTATCTATCTATCATCTAACCCTATCTATCTATCTATCTATCTATCATCTAACCCTATCTATCTATCTATCTATCTATCTGTCATCTAACCCTATCTATCTATCATCTAACTCTATCTATCTATCTATCTATCTATCTATCATCTAACCCTATCTATCTATCTATCTATCTGTCATCTAACTCTATCTATCTATCTATCTATCTATCTATCTGTCATCTAACTCTATCTATCTATCTATCTATCTATCTATAATCTAACTCTATCTATCTATCATCTAACTCTATCTATCTATCTGTCTATCTAGAAAAATGTTAACGACATGCTAATCATGTTAAAAACATGGTAGCAACATGCTAGTCATGCTAAAAAAACATGCTGGCGACATGCTAGTCATGCTAAAAACATGCTAGTGACAGCTAATCATGCTAAAAACATGCTAGCGACATGCTAGTCATGCTAGAAACATGCTAGCAACTTTGCTAATCATGTTAGAAACATGTTAGCAACTTTGCAAATCATGCTAGAAACATGCTAGCGACATGCTGAATGCTGGAAACGGTTAGCAAACTTTGCTAATCATCATGCTAGGAACATGCTATAGTGACATGCTACATCATGTTAGAAACGTGCTAGCTTATTACAATGCGTTAAACGCGAAGAATCCTTTGCTATGCTAGAAACATGCTACGGATGCTGAACGCTAGAAACATGCTAGCAACATGCTAGTCATATGCTAGAAACATAACAACATGCTAGTCATGCTAGAAACATGCTACCGTATTACGCTAATCATAAGCTGAAACATGCTAGCAACTTCAATCGCCGAACATGCTAGAAACATGCTACCACATGCTAGTCATGTTAGGAAACATGGTATAAACATGCTAGTCGTATAAGCTAAAAATATGTTGGCTTAATATTGTCATGCTAGAAATGCCAGTGACATGCTAGGTCATGCTAGAAACATGTTAGCAACTTTGCCAATCATGCTAGAACATGGCAAAACATGCTAGCTCATGCTAGAAACATGCTATGACATGCTATTAGTCATTCTAGCAACTTTGCTAATCATGTTAGAAACATGCTAGTGGCATGCTAGTCATGCTAGAAACATGCTAGCGACATGCTAATCATGTTAGAAACATGACATGCTAGTCATGTTAGAAACATACTAGCAACTTTGCTAATCATGCTAGAAACATGCTAGCAACTGGCTAATCACGCTAGTAACATGCTAGCAACTGGCTAATCATGCTAGAAACATGCTAACAACTTGCAAATAATTTATCTATCTATCTGACAGACTACATTCAAACTTTAAAACTTCTAAATATAAATTTCAGACTGAAAACCATCCAAACTTAAAACTTCTTAAACTATTTAAACTTTTCAAACTTCTTACCTTTTCAAACTTTTCAAACTTTTTAAACTTTTCAAACTTTTTCAAACTTTCTGGTCCGGCTTTCTCAAGCCAACTTAAAGTTTGTCTTGACAAACTTTTTTATCTAGTTATTATTATTCTTCTGAGACTAAAATTATCAACTCTAACTCGTCCTAGAGCTTTAACTCTACAAACTACAAACTCAGCCCAGATCTTCAAACTGATCTGAAGTTAGTTGCTATATCTTTTCTAACTGATCGGACTTACGGTTTTCGTAAAAATGACGACTAAAACTGGGAAAAATCCCATAGACTTACATTGACGGAATGTTCAAATGAGCCAACACTATTCAAATTTCAACTGTCAAAATCCCCAGACTCCTTTGAGCCTCAATCAAACTTCCCTTCTATGTACTGCATTTCTAATCCATTTAAACTCATTCAAACTCATCTATCTATCTATCTATCTATCTATCATCTAACCCTTACTATTTATCTATCTATCTATCTATCTATATATCTATCTATCTATCATCTAACCCTATCTATCTATCTATCTATCTATCTATCTATCATCTAACCCCACCCATCTATCTGGTCTATCTATCTGTCACCCAACTCTATCTATCTATCTATCTATCTATGTGACTATCTATCATATCTAACCCTATCTATCTATCTATCTTATCTATCTATTCATTTAACTATCATCTAATCCTGGCCTGTATTCCATTCGTCTTATCTATCTATCTATCTATCTATCTATCTATCTATCATCTAACCCTATCTATCTATCTATCTATCTATCTATCTATCATCTAACCCTATCTATCTATCTATCTATCATTTAACCCTATCTATCTATCTATCTATCTAGAAACATGCTAACGAAATGTTAATCATGTTAGAAACATGCTAGCAACATACTAGTCATGCTAAAAAACATACTAGCGACATGCTAATCATGCTAGAAACATGCTAGCGACATGCTAGTCATGCTAGAAACATGC
>VONZ01003941.1:0-14725 GCA_012976165.1 Labeo catla | reverse complement strand
GTTACTGCCTCAGTGCATGAATCGCTTTAGTTAAGGCCTTCTAGGATCGCCAAGAGTGTTTTTATGTATCCTCGCTCCTGAAACGAAGGCTTGCTCAGAAATGCTGTCAAACGTCTTTTCTCAGTCTGAAAAGGTTAGTTTATGCAGTTTCATGAATAAAGCTGATCCACACGAAAAATTTTCAAACGCATGAAAGAAATGTTATTTGCAACGCAGAATGACACTTGTAGATGTGTTAGAAGTTTAATGCATATCAAATTTAGTTACTCCCTCAGTGCATGAATCTCTAAGTTAAGGCCTTATAGGATCGCCAAGAGTGTTTTTATGCATCGGGGCTCCTGAAACGAAGGCTTGCTCAGAAATGCTGTCAAACGTCTTTTCTCAGTCAGAAACCGTTAGTTCCTGCAGTTTCATGAATAAAGCTGATCCACATTAAAAAAAAATCAAATGCATGAAAGGAATGTTATTTGCAATGCAGAAATACAATTCTTGATGTGTTAGAAGTGTTATGCACATCAAATTTAGTTACTGCCTCAGTGCATGAATCGCTTTTGTTAAGGCCTTCTAGGATCGCCAAGAGTGTTTTTATGCATCGGGGCTCCTGAAACGAAGGCTTGCTCAGAAATGCTGTCAAACGTCTTTTCTCAGTCAGAAAACGTAAGTTCATGCAGTTTCATGAATGAAGCTGATGCACATTAAAAAAAAATCAAATGCATGAAAGGAATGTTATTTGCAATGCAGAAATACAATTCTTGATGTGTTAGAAGTGTTATGCACATCAAATTTAGTTACTGCCTCAGTGCATGAATCGCTTTAGTTAAGGCCTTCTAGGATCGCCAAGAGTGTTTTTATGCATCGGGGCTCCTGAAACGAAGGCTTGCTCAGAAATGCTGTCAAACGTCTTTTCTCAGTCTGAAAACGTTAGTTTATGCAGTTTCATGAATAAAGCTGATCCACACGAAAAATTTTCAAACGCATGAAAGAAATGTTATTTGCAACGCAGAATGCCACTTGTAGATGTGTTAGAAGTTTAATGCATATCAAATTTAGTTACTGCCTCAGTGCATGAATCTCTAAGTTAAGGCCTTATAGGATCGCCAAGAGTGTTTTTATGCATCGGGGCTCCTGAAACGAAGGCTTGCTCAGAAATGCTGTCAAACGTCTTTTCTCAGTCAGAAAACGTAAGTTCATGCCGTTTCACGAATAAAGCTGATCCACATTAAAAAAAAAATCAAATGCATGAAAGGAATGTTATTTGCAATGCAGAAATACAATTCTTGATGTGTTAGAAGTTTTATGCATATCAAATTTAGTTACTGCCTCAGTGCATGAATCGCTTTAGTTAAGGCCTTCTAGGATCGCCAAGAGTGTTTTTATGCATCCTCGCTTCTGAAACGAAGGCTTGCTCAGAAATGCTGTCAAACGTCTTTTCTCAGTCTGAAAAAGTTAGTTTATGCAGTTTCATGAATAAAGCTGATCCACACGAAAAATTTTCAAAGGCATGAAAGAAATGTTATTTGCAACGCAGAATGACACTTGTAGATGTGTTAGAAGTTTAATGCATATCAAATTTAGTTACTGCCTCAGTGCATGAATCGCTAAGTTAAGGCCTTATAGGATCGCCAAGAGTGTTTTTATGCATCCTCGCTCCTGAAACGAAGGCTTGCTCAGAAATACTGTCAAGCGTCTTTTCTCAGTCTGAAAACGTTAATGCTGTTTCATGAATAAAGCTGATCCACACGAAAAATTTTCAAACGCATGAAAGAAATGTTATTTGCAACGCAGAATGACACTTGTAGATGTGTTAGAAGTTTAATGCATATCAAATTTAGTTAGAGCCTCAGTGCATAAATCGTTTAGTTAAGGCCTACTAGGATCGCCAACAGTGTTTTTATGCATCGGGGCTTCTGAAACTAAGGCTTGCTCAGAAATGCTGTCAAACGTCTTTTCTCAGTCAGAAAACGTTAGTTCATGCAGTTTCATGAATAAAGCTGACCCAAAATAAAAATATTTCACATGCATGAAAGGAATGATATTTCCAATGTAGAACGACACTTCTTGATGTGTTAGAGGTTGATTGCATCTGTAATTTAATTAGAGCCTCAGTGTATGAAACGCTTAGTTAAGGCCTTCTAGGGACGCCAATAGTGCTTTTATGCATCCTGACTCGTAAATCGAAAGCTCGCTCGGAAATGCTCTCAAACGTCTTTTCTCAGTCAGAAAACGTAAGTTCATGCAGTTTCATGAATAAAGCTGATCCACATTAAAAAAAAATCAAATGCATGAAAGGAATGTTATTTGCAATGCAGAAATACAATTCTTGATGTGTTAGAAGTGTTATGCACATCAAATTTAGTTACTGCCTCAGTGAATGAATCGCTTTAGTTAAGGCCTTCTAGGATCGCCAAGAGTGTTTTTATGCATCGGAGCTCCTGAAACGAAGGCTTGCTCAGAAATGCTGTCAAACGCCTTTTCAGTCTGACAACGCACGCTGCTCTCAGCGAATAAAGCTGATCCAATACCAAAAATTTTCAAACGCGATGAAAGAAATGTTATTTGCAACGCTAGAATGACACTTGTAGGATGTGTTAGAAGTTTTAATGCATACCAAATTTAGTTACCGCCTCTTTGTGCGTATGAACACCCTAAGTTAAGGCCTTATAGGATCGCCAAGAGTGTTTTTATGCATCCTCGCTCCTGAAACGAAGGCTTGCTCAGAAATGCTGTCAAACGTCTTTTCTCAGTCAGAAAACGGTAGTTCATGCAGTTTCATGAATAAAGCTGACCCAAAATAAAAAATATTTCACATGCATGAAGGGAATAATATTTGCAATGTAGAACGACACTTCTTGATGTGTTAGAGTTTGTTTGCATCTGTAATTTAATTAGAGCCTCAGTGTATGAAACGCTTAGTTAAGGCCTTCTAGGAACGCCAATAGTGATTTTATGCATCCTGACTCGTAAATCGAAAGCTCGCTCAGAAATGCTCTCAAACGTCTTTTCTCAGTCAGAAAACGTAAGTTCATGCAGTTTCATGAATAAAGCTGATCCACATTAAAAAAAAAATCAAATGCATGAAAGGAATGTTATTTGCAATGCAGAAATACAATTCTTGATGTGTTAGAAGTTTTATGCATATCAAATTTAGTTACTGCCTCAGGGCATGAATCTCTAATTTAAGGCCTTATAGGATTGCCAAGAGTGTTTTTATGCATCCTCGCTCCTGAAACGAAGGCTTGCTCAGAAATGCTGTCAAACGTCTTTTCTCAGTCAGAAAACGTTAGTTCATGCAGTTTCATGAACAAAGCTGATCCACATTAAAAAAAAAATCAAATGCATGAAAGGAATGTTATTTGCAATGCAGAAATACAATTCTTGATGTGTTAGAAGTGTTATGCACATCAAATTTAGTTACTGCCTCAGTGCATGAATCGCTTTTGTTAAGGCCTTCTAGGATCGCCAAGAGTGTTTTTATGCATCGGGGCTCCTGAAATGAAGACTTGCTCAGAAATGCTGTCAAACGTCTTTTCTCAGTCAGAAAACGTTAGTTCATGCAGTTTCATGAATAAAGCTGACCCAAAATAAAAATATTTCACATGCATGAAAGCAATGATATTTGGAATGTAGAACGACACTTCTTGATGTGTTAGAGGTTGTTTCCATCTGTAATTTAATTAGAGCCTCAGTGCATAAATCGTTTAGTTAAGGCCTTCTAGGAACGCCAATAGTGCTTTTATGCATCCTGACTCGTAAATGGAAAACTCGCTCGGACATGCTCTCAAACGTCTTTTCTCAGTCAGAAAACGTAAGTTCATGCAGTTTCATGAATGAAGCTGATCCACATAAAAAAAAAATCAAATGCATGAAAGGAATGTTATTTGCAATGCAGAAATACAATTCTTGATGTGTTAGAAGTTTTATGCATATCAAATTTAGTTACTGCCTCAGTGCATGATTCGCTTTTGTTAAGGCCTTCTAGGATCGCCAAGAGTGTTTTTATGCATCCTCGCTCCTGAAACGAAGGCTTGCTCAGAAATGCTTTCAAACGTCTTTTCTCAGTCTGAAAAAGTTAGTTTATGCAGTTTCATGAATAAAGCTGATCCACACGAAAAATTTTCAAACGCATGAAAGAAATGTTATTTGCAACGCAGAATGACACTTGTAGATGTGTTAGAAGTTTAATGCATATCAAATTTAGTTACTGCCTCAGTGCATGAATCTCTAAGTTAAGGCCTTATAGGATCGCCAAGAGTGTTTTTATGCATCCTCGCTCCTGAAACGAAGGCTTGCACAGAAATGCTGTCAAACGTCTTTTCTCAGTCAGAAAACGTTAGTTCATGCAGTTTCATGAATAAAGCTGACCCAAAATAAAAATATTTCACATGCATGAAAGCAATGATATTTGGAATGTAGAACGACACTTCTTGATGTGTTAGAGGTTGTTTCCATCTGTAATTTAATTAGAGCCTCAGTGCATAAATCGTTTAGTTAAGGCCTTCTAGGAACGCCAATAGTGCTTTTATGCATCCTGACTCGTAAATGGAAAACTCGCTCGGACATGCTCTCAAACGTCTTTTCTCAGTCAGAAAACGTAAGTTCATGCAGTTTCATGAATGAAGCTGATCCACATAAAAAAAAAATCAAATGCATGAAAGGAATGTTATTTGCAATGCAGAAATACAATTCTTGATGTGTTAGAAGTTTTATGCATATCAAATTTAGTTACTGCCTCCGTGCATGACTCGCTTTAGTTAAGGCCTTCTAGGATCGCCAAGAGTGTTTTTATGCATCCTCGCTCCTGAAACGAAGGCTTGCTCAGAAATGCTGTCAAACGTCTTTTCTCAGTCTGAAAAAGTTAGTTTATGCAGTTTCATGAATAAAGTTGATCCACACGAAAAATTTTCAAACGCATGAATGAAATGTTATTTGCAACGCAGAATGACACTTGTAGATGTGTTAGAAGTTTAATGCATATCAAATTTAGTTACTGCCTCAGTGCATGAATCTCTAAGTTAAGGCCTTATAGGATCGCCAAGAGTGTTTTTATGCATCGGGGCTCCTGAAACGAAGGCTTGCTCAGAAATGCTGTCAAACGTCTTTTCTCAGTCAGAAAACGTTAGTTCATGCAGTTTCATGAATAAGGCTGACCCACAATAAAAATATTTCACATGCATGAAAGGAATAATATTTGCAATGTAGAACGACACTTCTTGATGTGTTAGAGGTTGTTTGCATCTGTAATTTAATTAGAGCCTCAGTGTATGAAACGCTTAGTTAAGGCCTTCTAGGAACGCCAGTACTGATTTTATGCATCCTGACTCGTAAATCGAAAGCTCGCTCAGAAATGCTCTCAAACGTCTTTTCTCAGTCAGAAAACGTAAGTTCATGCAGTTTCATGAATAAAGCTGATCCACATTAAAAAAAAAATCAAATGCATGAAAGGAATGTTATTTGCAATACAGAAATACAATTCTTGATGTGTTAGAAGTTTTATGCATATCAAATTTAGTTACTGCCTCAGTGCATGAATCGCTTTAGTTAAGGCCTTCTAGGATCGCCAAGAGTGTTTTTATGCATCGGGGCTCCTGAAGCGAAAGCTTGCTCAGAAATGCTGTCAAACGTCTTTTCTCAGTCAGAAAATGTTAGTTCATGCAGTTTCATGAATAAAGCTGACCCAAAATAAAAATATTTCACATGCATGAAAGGAATGATATTTGCAATGTAGAACGACACTTCTTGATGTGTTAGAGGTTGTTTGCATCTGTAATTTAATTAGAGCCTCAGTGTATGAAACGCTTAGTTAAGGCCTTCTAGGAACGCCTTTAGTGATTTTATGCATCCTGACTCGTAAATCGAAAGCTCGCTCAGAAATGCTCTCAAACGTCTTTTCTCAGTCAGAAAACGTAAGTTCATGCCGTTTCACGAATGAAGCTGATCCACATTAAAAAAAAAATCAAATGCATGAAAGGAATGTTATTTGCAATGCAGAAATACAATTCTTGATGTGTTAGAAGTTTTATGCATATCAAGTTTAGTTACTGCCTCAGTGCATGAATCGCTTTAGTTAAGGCCTTCTAGGATCGCCAAGAGTGTTTTTATGCATCCTCGCTCCTGAAACGAAGGCTTGCTCAGAAATGCTGTCAAACGTCTTTTCTCAGTCTGAAAAAGTTAGTTTATGCAGTTTCATGAATAAAGCTGATCCACACGATAAATTTTCAAACGCATGAAAGAAATATTATGTGCAACGCAGAATGACACTTGTAGATGTGCTAGAAGTTTAATGCATATCAAATTTAGTTAGAGCCTCAGTGCTTAAATCGTTTAGTTAAGGCCTACTAGGATCGCCAAGAGTGTTTTTATGCATCGGGGCTCCTGAAACGAAGGCTTGCTCAGAAATGCTTTCAAACGTCTTTTCTCAGTCAGAAAACGTAAGTTCATGCAGTTTCATGAATAAAGCTGATCCACATTAAAAAAAAAATCAAATACATGAAAGGAATGTTATTTGCAATGCAGAAATACAATTCTTGATGTGTTAGAAGTTTTATGCATATCAAATTTAGTTACTGCCTCAGTGCATGAATCGCTTTAGTTAAGGCCTTCTAGGATCGCCAAGAGTGTTTTTATGCATCCGCGCTCCTGAAACGAAGGCTTGCTCAGAAATGCTGTCAAACGTCTTTTCTCAGTCAGAAAACGTTAGTTCATGCAGTTTCATGAATAAAGCTGACCCAAAATAAAAATATTTCACATGCATGAAAGGAATGATATTTGCAATGTAGAACGACACTTCTTGATGTGTTAGAGGTTGTTTGCATCTGTAATTTAATTAGAGCCTCAGTGTATGAAACGCTTAGTTACGGCCTTCTAGGAACGTCAATAGTGCTTTTATGCATCCTGACTCGTAAATCGAAAGCTCGCTCGGAAATGCTCTCAAACGTCTTTTCTCAGTCAGAAAACGTAAGTTCATGCAGTTTCATGAATAAAGCTGATCCACATTAAAAAAAAATCAAATGCATGAAAGGAATGTTATTTGCAATGCAGAAATACAATTCTTGATGTGTTAGAAGTTTTATGCATATCAAATTTAGTTACTGCCTCAGTGCATGAATCGCTTAAGTTAAGGCCTTCTAGGATCGCCAAGAGTGTTTTTATGCATCCTCGCTCCTGAAACGAAGGCTTGCTCAGAAATGCTGTCAAACGTCTTTTCTCAGTCTGAAACAGTTAGTTTATGCAGTTTCATGAATAAAGCTGATCCACACGAAAAATTTTCAAACGCATGAAAGAAATGTTATTTGCAACGCAGAATGACACTTGTAGATGTAAGTAGAAGTTTAATGCATATCAAATTTAGTTACTGCCTCAGTGCATGAATCTCTAAGTTAAGGCCTTCTAGGAACGCCATTAGTGATTTTATGCATCCTGACTCGTAAATCGAAAGCTCGCTCAGAAATGCTCTCAAACGTCTTATCTCAGTCAGAAAACGTAAGTTCATGCCGTTTCACGAATAAAGCTGATCCACATTAAAAAATCAAATGTATGAAAGGAATGTTATTTGCAATGCAGAAATACAATTCTTGATGTGTTAGAAGGTTATGCACATCAAATTTAGGTTACCGCTCTGTGCATGAATCGCTTTTAGTTAAGGCCTTATAGGATCGCCAAGAGTGTTTTTATGCATCGGGGCTCCTGAAACGAAGGCTTGCTCAGAAATGCTGTCAAACGTCTTTTCTCAGTCAGAAACCGTTAGTTCCTGCAGTTTCATGAATAAAGCTGATCCACATTAAAAAAAAATCAAATGCATGAAAGGAATGTTATTTGCAATGCAGAAATACAATTCTTGATGTGTTAGAAGTGTTATGCACATCAAATTTAGTTACTGCCTCAGTGCATGAATCGCTTTAGTTAAGGCCTTCTAGGATCGCCAAGAGTGTTTTTATACATCGGAGCTCCTGAAACGAAGGCTTGCTCAGAAATGCTGTCAAACGTCTTTTCTCAGTCTGACAACGTTAATGCTGTTTCATGAATAAAGCTGATCCACACAAAAAATTTTCAAACGCATGAAAGAAAATGTTGATGCGGTAACGAGAATGACACCTCTTGTAGATGTAAGCCAGAAGTTTAATGCATATCAAATTTAGTTACTGCTCCCTAGTGCATGAATTCTAAGTTAAGGCCTTATAGGATCGCTGGGTATGCAAGTTTTATGCATCATTCCTGAAACGAAGGCTTGCTCAGAAATGCTGTCAAACGTCTTTTCTCAGTCAGAAAACGTTAGTTCATGCAGTTTCATGAATAAAGCTGACCCAAAATAAAAATATTTCACATGCATGAAAGGAATAATATTTGCAATGTAGAACGACACTTCTTGATGTGTTAGAGGTTGTTTACATCTGTAATTTAATTAGAGCCTCAGTGTATGAAACGCTTAGTTAAGGCCTTCTAGGAACGCCAATAGTGATTTTATGCATCCTGACTCGTAAATCGAAAGCTCGCTCAGAAATGCTCTCAAACGTCTTTTCTCAGTCAGAAAACGTAAGTTCATGCAGTTTCATGAATGAAGCTGATGCACATTAAAAAAAAATCAAATGCATGAAAGGAATGTTATTTGCAATGCAGAAATACAATTCTTGATGTGTTAGAGGTTTTATGCATATCAAATTTAGTTACTGCCTCAGTGCATGAATCGTTTTAGTTAAGGCCTTCTAGGATCGCCAAGAGTGTTTTTATGCATCCTCGCTCCTGAAACGAAGGCTTGCTCAGAAATGCTGTCAAACGTCTTTTCTCAGTCTGAAAAAGTTAGTTTATGCAGTTTCATGAATAAAGCTGATCCACACGAAAAATTTTCAAACGCATGAAAGAAATGTTATTTACAACGCAGAATGACACTTGTAGATGTGTTAGAAGTTTAATGCATATCAAATTTAGTTACTGCCTCAGTGCATGAATCTCTAAGTTAAGGCCTTATAGGATCGCCAAGAGTGTTTTTATGCATCCTCGCTCCTGAAACGAAGGCTTGCTCAGAAATGCTGTCAAACGTCTTTTCTCAGTCAGAAAACGTTAGTTCATGCAGTTTCATGAATAAAGCTGAACCAAAATAAAAATATTTCACATGCATGAAAGGAATGATATTTGCAATGTAGAACGACACTTCTTGATGTGTTAGAGGTTGTTTGCATCTGTAATTTAATTAGAGCCTCAGTGTATGAAACGCTTAGTTAAGGCTTTCTAGGAACGCCAATAGTGATTTTATGCATCCTGACTCGTAAATCGAAAGCTCGCTCAGAAATGCTCTCAAACGTCTTTTCTCAGTCAGAAAACGTATGTTCATGCAGTTTCACGAATAAAGCTGATCCACATTAAAAAAAAAATCAAATGCATGAAAGGAATGTTATTTCCAATGCAGAAATACAATTCTTGATGTGTTAGAAGTTTTATGCATATCAAATTTAGTTACTGCCTCAGTGCATGAATCGCTTTAGTTAAGGCCTTCTAGGATCGCCAAGAGTGTTTTTATGCATCCTCGCTCCTGAAACGAAGGGTTGCTCAGAAATGCTGTCAAACGTCTTTTCTCAGTCAGAAAAAGTTAGTTTATGCAGTTTCATGAATAAAGCTGAACCACACGAAAAATTTTCAAACGCATGAAACAAATGTTATTTGCAACGCAGAATGACACTTGTAGATGTGTTAGAAGTTTAATGCATATCAAATTTAGTTACTGCCTCAGTGCATGAATCTCTAAGTTAAGGCCTTATAGGATCGCCAAGAGCGTTTTTATGCATCCTCGCTCCTGAAACGAAGGCTTGCTCAGAAATGCTGTCAAACGTCTTTTCTCAGTCAGAAAACGTTAGTTCATGCAGTTTCATGAATAAAGCTGACCCAAAATAAAAATATTTCACATGCATAAAAGGAATGATATTTGCAATGTAGAACGACACTTCTTGATGTGTTAGAGGTTGTTTGCATCTGTAATTTAATTAGAGCCTCAGTGTATGAAACGCTTAGTTAAGGCCTTCTAGGAACGCCTTTAGTGATTTTATGCATCCTGACTCGTAAATCGAAAGCTCGCTCAGAAATGCTCTCAAACGTCTTTTCTCAGTCAGAAAACGTAAGTTCATGCCGTTTCACGAATGAAGCTGATCCACATTAAAAAAAAAATCAAATGCATGAAAGGAATGTTATTTGCAATGCAGAAATACAATTCTTGATGTGTTAGAAGTTTTATGCATATCAAGTTTAGTTACTGCCTCAGTGCATGAATCGCTTTAGTTAAGGCCTTCTAGGATCGCCAAGAGTGTTTTTATGCATCCTCGCTCCTGAAACGAAGGCTTGCTCAGAAATGCTGTCAAACGTCTTTTCTCAGTCTGAAAACGTTAATGCTGTTTCATGAATAAAGCTGATCCACACGAAAAATTTTCAAACGCATGAAAGAAATGTTATTTGCAACGCAGAATGACACTTGTAGATGTGTTAGAACTTTAATGTATATCAAATTTAGTTAGAGCCTCAGTGCATAAATCGTTTAGTTAAGGCCTACTAGGATCGCCACGAGTGTTTTTATGCATCGGGGCTCCTGAAACGAAGGCTTGCTCAGAAATGCTGTCAAACGTCTTTTCTCAGTCAGAAAACGTTAGTTCATGCAGTTTCATGAATAAAGCTGACCCAAAATAAAAATATTTCACATGCATAAAAGGAATGATATTTGCAATGTAGAACGACACTTCTTGATGTGTTAGAGGTTGTTTGCATCTGTAATTTAATTAGAGCCTCAGTGTATGAAACGCTTAGTTAAGGACTTCTAGGAACGCCAATAGTGATTTTATGCATCCTGACTCGTAAATCGAAAGCTCGCTCAGAAATGCTCTCAAACGTCTTTTCTCAGACAGAAAACGTAAGTTCATGCAGTTTCATGAATAAAGCTGATCCACATTAAAAAAAAATGAAATGCATGAAAGGAATGTTATTTGCGTAAATGCAGAAATAATACACTTTGATGTGTTAGAGGTTGTTTGCATCTGTAATTTAATTAGATGAAACGCTTTAGTTAAGGCTTCCTCTAGGAACGCCATTGGGTGATTTTTATCCTTGACTCGCAAGCCTAAAAGCTCGCCCAGAAATGCTCTCAAACGCCTTGTATCTCAGTCAGAAACGTAAGTTCATGCCTTTTCTACCGAATAAAAGCTGGATCCATTACTAAAAAATCAAATGCATGAAAGGAATGTTATTTGCAATGCAGAAATACAATTTTGATGTGTTAGAAGTTTTATGCATATCAAATTTAGTTACTGCCCTTTAAAGTGCATGAATCGCTTATTAAGGCCTCTAGGATCGCCAAGAGTGTTTTTATGCATCGGGGCTCCTGAAACGAAGGCTTGCTCAGAAATGCTGTCAAACGTCTTTTCTCAGTCTGAAAAAGTTAGTTTATGCAGTTTCATGAATAAAGCTGATCCACACTAAAAATTTTCAAACGCATGAAAGAAATGTTATTTGCAACGCAGAATGACACTTGTAGATGTGTTAGAAGTTTAATGCATATCAAATTTAGTTAGAGCCTCAGTGCTTAAATCGTTTAGTTAAGGCCTACTAGGATCGGCAAGAGTGTTTTTATGCATCGGGGCTCCTGAAACGAAGGCTTGCTCACAAATGCTGTCAAACGTCTTTTCTCAGTCAGAAAACGTTAGTTCATGCAGTTCCATGAATAAAGCTGATCCAAAATAAAAATATTTCACATGCATGAAAGGAATGATATTTGCAATGTAGAACGACACGTCTTGCTGTTAGAGGTTGTTTGCATCTGTAATTTAATTAGAGCCTCAGTGTATGAAACGCTTAGTTAAGGCTTTCTAGGAACGCCAATAGTGATTTTATGCATCCTGCCTCGTAAATCGAAAGCTCGCTCAGAAATGCTCTCAAACGTCTTTTCTCAGTCAGAAAACGTATGTTCATGCAGTTTCATAAATAAAGCTGATCCACATTAAAAAAATAAAATGCATGAAAGGAATGTTATTTGCAATGCAGAAATACAATTCCTGATGTGTTAGAAGTTTTATGCATATGAAATTTAGTTACTGCCTCAGTAAAGCAATCGCTTTAGTTAAGGCCTTCAGGATCTTCCAAGAGTGTTTTTATGCATCCCCGCTTCTCCTGAAACGAAGGCTTGCTCAGAAATGCCGTCAACGCCTTTTCAGTCTGAAAGTTATTTATACAGTTTCCATGAATAAAGCTGATCCACGAAAATTTCAAACGCATGAAAGAAATGTTATTGCAACGAGAATGACACTTGCAGATGTGTTAGAAGTTTAATGCATATCAAATTTAGTTACTGCCCTAGTGTACAATCTGCGTTACAGCCTTATAGACCAATAGTGCTTTTATGCATCGGGGCTCCTGAAACGAAGGCTTGCTCAGAAATGCTGTCAAACGTCTTTTCTCAGTCAGAAAACGTTAGTTCATGCAGTTTCATGAATAAAGCAGACCCAAAATAAAAATATTTCACATGCATGAAAGGAATGCTATTTGCAATGCAGAAATACAATTCTTGATGTGTTAGAAGTTTTATGCATATCAAATTTAGTTACTGCCTCAGTGCATGAATCGCTTTAGTTAAGGCCTTCTAGGATCGCCAAGAGTGTTTTTATGCATCCTCGCACCTGAAACGAAGGCTTGCTCAGAAATGCTGTCAAACGTCTTTTCTCAGTCTGAAAAAGTTAGTTTATGCAGTTTCATGAATAAAGCTGAACCACACGAAAAATTTTCAAACGCATGAAAGAAATGTTATTTGCAACGCAGAAATACAATTCTTGATGTGTTAGAAGTTTTATGCATATCAAATTTAGTTACTGCCTCAGTGCATGAATCGCTTTAGTTAAGGCCTTCTAGGATCGCCAAGAGTGTTTTTAAGTATCCTCGCTCCTGAAACGAAGGCTTGCTCAGAAATGCTGTCAAACGTCTTTTCTCAGTCTGAACACGTTAGTTTATGCAGTTTCATGAATAAAGCTGATCCACATTAAAAAAAAATCAAATGCATGAAAGGAATGTTATTTGCAATGCAGAAATACAATTCTTGATGTGTTAGAAGTTTTATGCATATCAAATTTAGTTACTGCCTCAGGGCATGAATCTCTAATTTAAGGCCTTATAGGATTGCCAAGAGTGTTTTTATGCATCCTCGCTCCTGAAACGAAGGCTTGCTCAGAAATGCTGTCAAACGTCTTTTCTCAGTCTGAAAAAGTTAGTTTATGCAGTTTCATGAATAAAGTTGATCCACACGAAAAATTTTCAAACGCATGAATGAAATGTTATTTGCAACGCAGAATGACACTTGTAGATGTGTTAGAAGTTTAATGCATATCAAATTTAGTTACTGCCTCAGTGCATGAATCTCTAAGTTAAGGCCTTATAGGATCGCCAAGAGTGTTTTTATGCATCGGGGCTCCTGAAACGAAGGCTTGCTCAGAAATGCTGTCAAACGTCTTTTCTCAGTCAGAAAACGTTAGTTCATGCAGTTTCATAAATAAAGCTGACCCAAGATAAAAATATTTCACATGCATGAAAGGAATGATATTTGCAATGTAGAACGACACTTCTTGATGTGTTAGAGGTTGTTTGCATCTGTAATTTAATTAGAGCCTCAGTGTATGAGACGCTTAGTTAGGGCCTTCTAGGAACGCCAATAGTGA
Organism: Labeo catla; assembly: GCA_012976165.1. Lineage (NCBI taxonomy): Eukaryota > Metazoa > Chordata > Actinopteri > Cypriniformes > Cyprinidae > Labeo > Labeo catla. The sequence goes on along the minus strand of VONZ01003941.1, from coordinate 1,052 downwards.
TTTTATGCATCCTGACTCGTAAATCGAAAGCTCGCTCAGAAATGCTCTCAAACGTCTTTTCTCAGTCAGAAAACGTAAGTTCATGCAGTTTCATGAATAAAGCTGATCCACATTAAAAAAAAAATCAAATGCATGAAAGGAATGTTATTTGCAATACAGAAATACAATTCTTGATGTGTTAGAAGTTTTATGCATATCAAATTTAGTTACTGCCTCAGTGCATGAATCGCTTTAGTTAAGGCCTTCTAGGATCGCCAAGAGTGTTTTTATGCATCCTCGCTTCTGAAACGAAGGCTTGCTCAGAAATGCTGTCAAACGTCTTTTCTCAGTCAGAAAACGTTAGTTCATGCAGTTTCATGAATAAAGCTGACCCAAAATAAAAATATTTCACATGCATGAAAGAAATGATATTTGCAATGTAGAACGACACGTCTTGGTGTTAGAGGTTGTTTGCATCTGTAATTTAATTAGAGCCTCAGTGTATGAAACGCTTAGTTAAGGCTTTCTAGGAACGCCAATAGTGATTTTATGCATCCTGACTCGTAATTCGAAAGCTCGCTCAGAAATGCTCTCAAACGTCTTTTCTCAGTCAGAAAACGTAAGTTCATGCAGTTTCATGAATAAAGCTGATCCACATTAAAAAAAAAATCAAATGCATGAAAGGAATGTTATTTGCAATGCAGAAATACAATTCTTGATGTGTTAGAAGTTTTATGCATATCAAATTTGGTTACTGCGTCAGTGCATGAATCGCTTTAGTTAAGGCCTTCTAGGATCGCCAAGAGTGTTTTTATGCATCCTCGCTCCTGAAACGAAGGCTTGCTCAGAAATGCTGTCAAACGTCTTTTCTCAGTCTGAAAAAGTTAGATTATGCAGTTTCATGAATAAAGCTGAACCACACGAAAAATTTTCAAACGCATGAAAGAAATGTTATTTGCAACGCAGAATGACACTTGTAGATGTGTTAGAAGTTTAATGCATATCAAATTTAGTTACTGCCTCAGTGCATGAATCGCTAAGTTAAGGCCTTATAGGATCGACAATAGTTTTTT
>VONZ01003940.1:0-14729 GCA_012976165.1 Labeo catla | reverse complement strand
ATCTTGAACTGTTTCTTTTTTATGTCTTGCAATACAAACTCTGAGGAAATTGAGGAAACTTCTGGGTGCCAAATTCAAAAGCAAACTCCTTCGAGCCGGAATCGAACCAGCGACCTAAGGATAACCAATGTATCATCTACAGTCCTCCGCTCTACCAGCTGAGCTATCGAAGGAAGAATGACCTTGCTTCCACAACAACGCTCCAGGAAACTGAGATAGCTTCACCGCTCCGAGACTCACCGCTTGAGCCTGTGGGCGTGGAGGGGAAACAAGGCTGCTGTTTGTTGTGAATTACATGGAGGTGGCTTAAGTACTCAAGTGTTCCTTGAACACTATATAGTTACTGATTTTCATTTCGTATCAAGGCAATGAAGCAAAACACAGCAACTTTTCTTGTACAGGACCTCGCGGCGCAACAGTTGCGTTTTCAAGTCATGTCGGGGTCAGCTGATCTCTTCTTCACATCAAGTCTGAGGGCAAATGTGAGAAGCAGCCCTGTCTTTGTGTACTGTGACAGATCTGCATCTTGAACTGTTTCTCTTTTATATCTTGCAATACAAACTCTGAAGAAATTGAGGAAACTGAGAAAGCTTCACCGCTCCGAGCCTCACCACTTGAGCCTGTGGGCGTGGAGGGGAAACAAGGCTGCTCTTTGTTGTGAATTACATGGAGGGGGCTTAAGTACTCAAGTGTTCCTTGAACACTATATAGTTACTGATTTTCATTTTGTATCAAGGCAATGAAGCAAAACACAGCAGCTTTCATTTTCAGGACCTCGTGGCGCAACGGTAGCGTGTCTGACTCCACATCAGAAGGTTGCGTGTTCAAATCACGTCGGGGTCAGTTACTCTCTTCTTGACCTCAAGTCTGAGGTCTAATGTGAGAAGCAACCCTGTCTTAGTTTACTGTGACAGATCTGCATCTTGAACTGTTTCTTTTTTATGTCTTGCAATACAAACTCTGAGGAAATTGAGGAAACTTCTGGGTGCCAAATTCAAAAGCAAACTCCTTCGAGCCGGAATCGCACCAGCGACCTAAGGATAACCAATGCATCATCTACAGTCCTCCGCTCTACCAGCTGAGCTATCGAAGGAAGAATGACCTTGCTTCCACAACAACGCTCCAGGAAACTGAGATAGCTTCACCGCTCCGAGCCTCACCACTTGAGCCTGTGGGCGTGGAGGGGAAACAAGGCTGCTGTTTGTTGTGAATTACATGGAGGTGGCTTAAGTACTCAAGTGTTCCTTGAACACTATATAGTTACTGATTTTCATTTCGTATCAAGGCAATGAAGCAAAACACAGCAACTTTTCTTGTACAGGACCTCGCGGCGCAACAGTTGCGTTTTCAAGTCATGGCGGGGTCAGTTGATCTCTTCTTGACATCAAGTCTGAGGTCAAATGTGAGAAGCAGCCCTGTCTTTGTGTACTGTGACGGATCTGCATCCTAAACTGTTTCTCTTTTATATCTTGCAATACAAACTCTGAAGAAATTGAGGAAACTGAGAAAGCTTCACCGGTCCGAGCCTCACCACTTGAGCTTGTGGGCGTGGAGGGGAAACAAGGCTGCGCTTTGTTGTGAATTACATGGAGGTGGCTTAAGTACTCAAGTGTTGCTTGAGTACTATATATTTACTGATTAGCATTTTGTATCAAGGCAATGAACCAAAACACAGCAACTTTTCTTGTACAGGACCTCGCGGCGCAACAGTTGCGTTTTCAAGTCATGTCGGGGTCAGTTGATCTCTTCTTGACATCAAGTCTGAGGTCAAATATGAGAAGCAGCCCTGTCTTTGTGTACTGTGACGGATCTGCATCTTGAACTGTTTCTCTTTTATATCTTGCAACACAAACTCTGAAGAAATTGAGGAAACTGAGAAAGCTTCACCGCTCCGAGCCTCACCGCTTGAGCCTGTGGGCGTGGAGGGGAAACAAGGCTGCTCTTGTTGTGAATTACATGGAGGTGGCTTAGCAATTGGCACTTCTTGAACACTATAGTTACTGGATTTTCTTCATTTTGTAATACAAGCAATGAAGCAAAACACAACTTCACTTTCTTTGTACAGGACCTCGCCGGCGCAACAGTTGCGCTTTCAAGTCATGTCAAGCCGTTGATCTCTGACATCAAGTCTGAGGTCGGGTCAGGAGAAGCAGCCCTTGTCTTGTGTGTACCGTGAGATCTTGCATCTTGAAACTGTTTCTCTTTATATCTTTGCAATAGAAACTCTGAAGAAATTGAGGAAAACCGAGAAAGCCACCCGGTCCGGAAGCCTCACCTCTTGAGCCTGTGGGCGTGGAGGGGAAACAAGGCTGCTCTTTGTTGTGAATTACATGGAGGTGGCTTAAGTACTCAAGTGTTGCTTGAGTACTATATATTTACCGATTATCATTTTGTATCAAGGCAATGAAGCAAAACACAGCAGCTTTCATTTTCAGAACCTCGTGGCGCAACGGTAGCACGTCTGACTCCAGATCAGAAGGTTGCGTGTTCAAATCACGTCGGGGTCAGTTACTCTCTTCTTGACCTCAAGTCTGAGGTCTAATGTGAGAAGCAACCCTGTCTTAGTGTACTGTGACAGATCTGCATCTTGAACTGTTTCTTTTTTATGTCTTGCAATACAAACTCTGAGGAAATTGAGGAAACTTCTGGGTGCCAAATTCAAAAGCAAACTCCTTCGAGCCGGAATCGAACCAGCGACCTAAGGATAACCAATAGATCATCTACAGTCCTCCGCTCTACCAGCTGAGCTATCGAAGGAAGAACAACGTTGCTTTCACAACAATGCTCCAGGAAACTGAGATAGCTTCACCGCTCCGAGCCTCACCGCTTGAGCCTGTGGGCGTGGAGGGGAAACAAGGCTGCTCTTTGTTGTGAACTACATGGAGGTGGCTTAAGTACTCAAGTGTTCCTTGAACACTATATAGTTCCTGATTTTCATTTCGTATCAAGGCAATGAAGCAAAACACAGCAACTTTTCTTGTACAGGACCTCGCGGCGCAACAGTTGCGGTTTCAAGTCATGTCGGGGTCAGTTGATCTCTTCTTGACATCAAGTCTGAGGTCAAATGTGAGAAGCAGCCCTGTCTTTGTGTACTGTGACAGATCTGCATCTTGAACTGTTTCTCTTTTATATCTTGCAATACAAACTCTGAAGAAATTGAGGAAACTGAGAAAGCTTCACCGGTCCGAGCCTCACCCCTTGAGCTTGTGGGCGTGGAGGGGAAACAAGGCTGCTCTTTGTTGTGAATTACATGGAGGTGGCTTAAGTACTCAAGTGTTGCTTGAGTACTATATATTTACTGATTAGCATTTTGTATCAAGGCAATGAACCAAAACACAGCAACTTTTCTTGTACAGGACCTCACGGCGCAACAGTTGCGTTTTCAAGTCATGTCGGGGTCAGTTGATCTCTTCTTGACATCAAGTCTGAGGTCAAATATGAGAAGCAGCCCTGTCTTTGTGTACTGTGACGGATCTGCATCTTGAACTGTTTCTCTTTTATATCTTGCAACACAAACTCTGAAGAAATTGAGGAAACTGAGAAAGCTTCACCGCTCCGAGCCTCACCGCTTGAGCCTGTGGGCGTGGAGGGGAAACAAGGCTGCTCTTTGTTGTGAACTACATGGAGGTGGCTTAAGTACTGAAGTCTTCCTTGAACACTATATAGTTACTGATTTTCATTTTGTATCAAGGCAATGAAGCAAAACACACCAACTTTTCTTGTACAGGACCTCGCGGCGCAACAGTTGCGTTTTCAAGTCATGTCGGGGTCAGTTGATGTCTTCTTGACATCAAGTCTGAGGTCAAATGTGAGAAGCAGCCCTGTCTTTGTGTACTGTGACAGATCTGCATCTTGAACTGTTTCTCTTTTATATCTTGCAATACAAACTCTGAAGAAATTGAGGAAACTGAGAAAGCTTCACCGGTCCGAGCCTCACCACTTGAGCCTGTGGGCGTGGAGGGGAAACAAGGCTGCTCTTTGTTGTGAATTACATGGAGGTGGCTTAAGTACTCAAGTGTTGCTTGAGTACTATATATTTACCGATTATCATTTTGTATCAAGGCAATGAAGCAAAACACAGCAGCTTTCATTTTCAGGACCTCGTGGCGCAACGGTAGCGCGTCTGACTCCAGATCAGAAGGTTGCGTGTTCAAATCACGTCGGGGTCAGTTACTCTCTTCTTGACCTCAAGTCTGAGGTCTAATGTGAGAAGCAACCCTGTCTTAGTGTACTGTGACAGATCTGCATCTTGAACTGTTTCTTTTTTATGTCTTGCAATACAAACTCTGAGGAAATTGAGGAAACTTCTGGGTGCCAAATTCAAAAGCAAACTCCTTCGAGCCGGAATCGAACCAGCGACCTAAGGATAACCAATGCATCATCTACAGTCCTCCGCTCTACCAGCTGAGCTATCGAAGGAAGAATGACCTTGCTTTCCACAACAACGCTCCAGGAAACTGAGATAGCTTCACCGCTCCGAGACTCACCGCTTGAGCCTGTGGGCGTGGAGGGGAAACAAGGCTGCTCTTTGTTGTGAATTACATGGAGGTGGCTTAAGTACTCAAGTGTTCCTTGAACACTATATAGTTACTGATTTTCATTTCGTATCAAGGCAATGAAGCAAAACACAGCAACTTTTCTTGTACAGGACCTCGCGGCGCAACAGTTGCGTTTTCAAGTCATGTCGGGGTCAGCTGATCTCTTCTTCACATCAAGTCTGAGGTCAAATGTGAGAAGCAGCCCTGTCTTTGTGTACTGTGACAGATCTGCATCTTGAACTGTTTCTCTTTTATATCTTGCAATACAAACTCTGAAGAAATTGAGGAAACTGAGAAAGCTTCACCGCTCCGAGCCTCACCACTTGAGCCTGTGGGCGTGGAGGGGAAACAAGGCTGCTCTTTGTTGTGAATTACATGGAGGTGGCTTAAGTACTCAAGTGTTCCTTGAACACTATATAGTTACTGATTTTCATTTTGTATCAAGGCAATGAAGCAAAACACAGCAGCTTTCATTTTCAGGACCTCGTGGCGCAACGGTAGCGCGTCTGACTCCAGATCAGAAGGTTGCGTGTTCAAATCACGTCGGGGTCAGTTACTCTCTTCTTGACCTCAAGTCTGAGGTCTAATGTGAGAAGCAACCCTGTCTTAGTGTACTGTGACAGATCTGCATCTTGAACTGTTTCTTTTTTATGTCTTGCAATACAAACTCTGAGGAAATTGAGGAAACTTCTGGGTGCCAAATTCAAAAGCAAACTCCTTCGAGCCGGAATCGAACCAGCGACCTAAGGATAACCAATGCATCATCTACAGTCCTCCGCTCTACCAGCTGAGCTATCGAAGGAAGAATGACCTTGCTTCCACAACAACGCTCCAGGAAACTGAGATAGCTTCACCGCTCCGAGCCTCACCGCTTGAGCCTGTGGGCGTGGAGGGGAAACAAGGCTGCTGTTTGTTGTGAATTACATGGAGGTGGCTTAAGTACTCAAGTGTTCCTTGAACACTATATAGTTACTGATTTTCATTTCGTATCAAGGCAATGAAGCAAAACACAGCAACTTTTCTTGTACAGGACCTCGCGGCGCAACAGTTGCGTTTTCAAGTCATGTCGGGGTCAGCTGATCTCTTCTTCACATCAAGTCTGAGGTCAAATGTGAGAAGCAGCCCTGTCTTTGTGTACTGTGACAGATCTGCATCTTGAACTGTTTCTCTTTTATATCTTGCAATACAAACTCTGAAGAAATTGAGGAAACTGAGAAAGCTTCACCGCTCCGAGCCTCACCACTTGAGCCTGTGGGCGTGGAGGGGAAACAAGGCTGCTCTTTGTTGTGAATTACATGGAGGTGGCTTAAGTACTCAAGTGTTCCTTGAACACTATATAGTTACTGATTTTCATTTTGTATCAAGGCAATGAAGCAAAACACAGCAGCTTTCATTTTCAGGACCTCGTGGCGCAACGGTAGCGCGTCTGACTCCAGATCAGAAGGTTGCGTGTTCAAATCACGTCGGGGTCAGTTACTCTCTTCTTGACCTCAAGTCTGAGGTCTAATGTGAGAAGCAACCCTGTCTTAGTGTACTGTGACAGATCTGCATCTTGAACTGTTTCTTTTTTATGTCTTGCAATACAAACTCTGAGGAAATTGAGGAAACTTCTGGGTGCCAAATTCAAAAGCAAACTCCTTCGAGCCGGAATCGAACCAGCGACCTAAGGATAACCAATGCATCATCTACAGTCCTCCGCTCTACCAGCTGAGCTATCGAAGGAAGAACAACGTTGCTTTCACAACAATGCTCCAGGAAACTGAGATAGCTTCACCGCTCCGAGCCTCACCGCTTGAGCCTGTGGGCGTGGAGGGGAAACAAGGCTGCTCTTTGTTGTGAACTACATGGAGGTGGCTTAAGTACTCAAGTGTTCCTTGAACACTATATAGTTCCTGATTTTCATTTCGTATCAAGGCAATGAAGCAAAACACAGCAACTTTTCTTGTACAGGACCTCGCGGCGCAACAGTTGCGTTTTCAAGTCATGTCGGGGTCAGTTGATCTCTTCTTGACATCAAGTCTGAGGTCAAATGTGAGAAGCAGCCCTGTCTTTGTGTACTGTGACAGATCTGCATCTTGAACTGTTTCTCTTTTATATCTTGCAATACAAACTCTGAAGAAATTGAGGAAACTGAGAAAGCTTCACCGGTCCGAGCCTCACCACTTGAGCTTGTGGGCGTGGAGGGGAAACAAGGCTGCTCTTTGTTGTGAATTACATGGAGGTGGCTTAAGTACTCAAGTGTTGCTTGAGTACTATATATTTACTGATTAGCATTTTGTATCAAGGCAATGAACCAAAACACAGCAACTTTTCTTGTACAGGACCTCGCGGCGCAACAGTTGCGTTTTCAAGTCATGTCGGGGTCAGTTGATCTCTTCTTGACATCAAGTCTGAGGTCAAATATGAGAAGCAGCCCTGTCTTTGTGTAATGTGACGGATCTGCATCTTGAACTGTTTCTCTTTTATATCTTGCAACACAAACTCTGAAGAAATTGAGGAAACTGAGAAAGCTTCACCGCTCCGAGCCTCACCGCTTGAGCCTGTGGGCGTGGAGGGGAAACAAGGCTGCTCTTTGTTGTGAATTACATGGAGGTGGCTTAAGTACTCAAGTGTTCCTTGAACACTATATAGTTACTGATTTTCATTTTGTATCAAGGCAATGAAGCAAAACACAGCAACTTTTCTTGTACAGGACCTCGCGGCGCAACAGTTGCGTTTTCAAGTCATGTCGGGGTCAGTTGATGTCTTCTTGACATCAAGTCTGAGGTCAAATGTGAGAAGCAGCCCTGTCTTTGTGTACTGTGACAGATCTGCATCTTGAACTGTTTCTCTTTTATATCTTGCAATAGAAACTCTGAAGAAATTGAGGAAACTGAGAAAGCTTCACCGGTCCGAGCCTCACCACTTGAGCCTGTGGGCGTGGAGGGGAAACAAGGCTGCTCTTTGTTGTGAATTACATGGAGGTGGCTTAAGTACTCAAGTGTTGCTTGAGTACTATATATTTACCGATTAGCATTTTGTATCAAGGCAATGAAGCAAAACACAGCAACTTTTCTTGTACAGGACCTCGCGGCGCAACAGTTGCGTTTTCAAGTCATGTCGGGGTCAGTTGATCTCTTCTTGACATCAAGTCTGAGGTCAAATGTGAGAAGCAGCCCTGTCTTTGTGTACTGTGACGGATCTGCATCCTAAACTGTTTCTCTTTTATATCTTGCAATACAAACTCTGAAGAAATTGAGGAAACTGAGAAAGCTTCACCGCTCTGAGCCTCACCACTTGAGCCTGTGGGCATGGAGGGGAAACAAGGCTGCTCTTTGTTGTGAATTACATGGAGGTGGCTTAAGTACTCAAGTGTTCCTTGAACACTATATAGTTACTGATTTTCATTTTGTATCAAGGCAATGAAGCAAAACACAGCAGCTTTCCTTTCTAGGACCTCGTGGCGCAACCGTAGCGCGTCTGATTCCAGATCAAAAGGTTGCGTGTTCAAATCACGTTGGGGTCAGTTACTCTCTTCACATTTGACCTAAGGATAACCAATGCATCATCTACAGTCCTCCGCTCTACCAGCTGAGCTATCGAAGGAAGAACAACATTGCTTTCACAACAATGCTCCAGGAAACTGAGATAGCTTCACCGCTCCGAGCCTCACCGCTTGAGCCTGTGGGCGTGGAGGGGAAACAAGGCTGCTCTTTGTTGTGAACTACATGGAGGTGGCTTAAGTACTCAAGTGTTCCTTGAACACTATATAGTTCCTGACTTTCATTTCGTATCAAGGCAATGAAGCAAAACACAGCAACTTTTCTTGTACAGGACCTCGCGGCGCAACAGTTGCGTTTTCAAGTCATGTCGGGGTCAGTTGATCTCTTCTTGACATCAAGTCTGAGGTCAAATGTGAGAAGCAGCCCTGTCTTTGTGTACTGTGATAGATCTGCATCTTGAACTGTTTCTCTTTTATATCTTGCAATACAAACTCTGAAGAAATTGAGGAAACTGAGAAAGCTTCACCGGTCCGAGCCTCACCACTTGAGCTTGTGGGCGTGGAGGGGAAACAAGGCTGCTCTTTGTTGTGAATTACATGGAGGTGGCTTAAGTACTCAAGTGTTGCTTGAGTACTATATATTTACTGATTAGCATTTTGTATCAAGGCAATGAACCAAAACACAGCAACTTTTCTTGTACAGGACCTCGCGGCGCAACAGTTGCGTTTTCAAGTCATGTCGGGGTCAGTTGATCTCTTCTTGACATCAAGTCTGAGGTCAAATATGAGAAGCAGCCCTGTCTTTGTGTACTGTGACGGATCTGCATCTTGAACTGTTTCTCTTTTATATCTTGCAACACAAACTCTGAAGAAATTGAGGAAACTGAGAAAGCTTCACCGCTCCGAGCCTCACCGCTTGAGCCTGTGGGCGTGGAGGGGAAACAAGGCTGCTCTTTGTTGTGAATTACATGGAGGTGGCTTAAGTACTCAAGTGTTCCTTGAACACTATATAGTTACTGATTTTCATTTTGTATCAAGGCAATGAAGCAAAACACAGCAACTTTTCTTGTACAGGACCTCGCGGCGCAACAGTTGCGTTTTCAAGTCATGTCGGGGTCAGTTGATGTCTTCTTGACATCAAGTCTGAGGTCAAATGTGAGAAGCAGCCCTGTCTTTGTGTACTGTGACAGATCTGCATCTTGAACTGTTTCTCTTTTATATCTTGCAATAGAAACTCTGAAGAAATTGAGGAAACTGAGAAAGCTTCACCGGTCCGAGCCTCACCACTTGAGCCTGTGGGCGTGGAGGGGAAACAAGGCTGCTCTTTGTTGTGAATTACATGGAGGTGGCTTAAGTACTCAAGTGTTGCTTGAGTACTATATATTTACCGATTAGCATTTTGTATCAAGGCAATGAAGCAAAACACAGCAACTTTTCTTGTACAGGACCTCGCGGCGCAACAGTTGCGTTTTCAAGTCACGTCGGGGTCAGTTGATCTCTTCTTGACATCAAGTCTGAGGTCAAATGTGAGAAGCAGCCCTGTCTTTGTGTACTGTGACGGATCTGCATCCTAAACTGTTTCTCTTTTATATCTTGCAATACAAACTCTGAAGAAATTGAGGAAACTGAGAAAGCTTCACCGCTCTGAGCCTCACCACTTGAGCCTGTGGGCATGGAGGGGAAACAAGGCTGCTCTTTGTTGTGAATTACATGGAGGTGGCTTAAGTACTCAAGTGTTCCTTGAACACTATATAGTTACTGATTTTCATTTTGTATCAAGGCAATGAAGCAAAACACAGCAGCTTTCCTTTCTAGGACCTCGTGGCGCAACCGTAGCGCGTCTGATTCCAGATCAAAAGGTTGCGTGTTCAAATCACGTTGGGGTCAGTTACTCTCTTCACATTTGACCTAAGGATAACCAATGCATCATCTACAGTCCTCTGCTCTACCAGCTGAGCTATTGAAGGAAGAATGACCTTGCTTCCACAACAACGCTCCAGGAAACTAAGATAGCTTCACCGCTCCGAGACTCACCGCTTGAGCCTGTGGGCGTGGAGGGGAAACAAGGCTGCTCTTTGTTGTGAATTACATGGAGGTGGCTTAAGTACTCAAGTGTTCCTTGAACACTATATAGTTACTGATTTTCATTTCGTATCAAGGCAATGAAGCAAAACACAGCAACTTTTCTTGTACAGGACCTCGCGGCGCAACAGTTGCGTTTTCAAGTCATGTCGGGGTCAGCTGATCTCTTCTTCACATCAAGTCTGAGGTCAAATGTGAGAAGCAGCCCTGTCTTTGTGTACTGTGACAGATCTGCATCTTGAACTGTTTCTCTTTTATATCTTGCAATACAAACTCTGAAGAAATTGAGGAAACTGAGAAAGCTTCACCGCTCCGAGCCTCACCGCTTGAGCCTGTGGGCGTGGAGGGGAAACAAGGCTGCTCTTTGTTGTGAATTACATGGAGGTGGCTTAAGTACTCAAGTGTTCCTTGAACACTATATAGTTACTGATTTTCATTTTGTATCAAGGCAATGAAGCAAAACACAGCAGCTTTCATTTTCAGGACCTCGTGGCGCAACGGTAGCGCGTCTGACTCCAGATCAGAAGGTTGCGTGTTCAAATCACGTCGGGGTCAGTTACTCTCTTCTTGACCTCAAGTCTGAGGTCTAATGTGAGAAGCAACCCTGTCTTAGTGTACTGTGACAGATCTGCATCTTGAACTGTTTCTTTTTTATGTCTTGCAATACAAACTCTGAGGAAATTGAGGAAACTTCTGGGTGCCAAATTCAAAAGCAAACTCCTTCGAGCCGGAATCGAACCAGCGACCTAAGGATAACCAATGCATCATCTACAGTCCTCCGCTCTACCAGCTGAGCTATCGAAGGAAGAACAACCTTGCTTCCACAACAACGCTCCAGGAAACTGAGATAGCTTCACCGCTCCGAGCCTCACCGCTTGAGCCTGTGGGCGTGGAGGGGAAACAAGGCTGCTCTTTGTTGTGAATTACATGGAGGTGGCTTAAGTACTCAAGTGTTCCTTGAACACTATATAGTTACTGATTTTCATTTCGTATCAAGGCAATGAAGCAAAACACAGCAACTTTTCTTGTACAGGACCTCGCGGCGCAACAGTTGCGTTTTCAAGTCATGTCGGGGTCAGCTGATCTCTTCTTCACATCAAGTCTGAGGTCAAATGTGAGAAGCAGCCCTGTCTTTGTGTACTGTGACAGATCTGCATCTTGAACTGTTTCTCTTTTATATCTTGCAATACAAACTCTGAAGAAATTGAGGAAACTGAGAAAGCTTCACCGCTCCGAGCCTCACCACTTGAGCCTGTGGACGTGGAGGGGAAACAAGGCTGCTCTTTGTTGTGAATTACATGGAGGTGGCTTAAGTACTCAAGTCTTCCTTGAACACTATATAGTTACTGATTTTCATTTTGTATCAAGGCAATGAAGCAAAACACAGCAGCTTTCATTTTCAGGACCTCGTGGCGCAACGGTAGCGCGTCTGACTCCAGATCAGAAGGTTGCGTGTTCAAATCACGTCGGGGTCCGTTACTCTCTTCTTGACCTCAAGTCTGAGGTCTAATGTGAGAAGCAACCCTGTCTTAGTGTACTGTGACAGATCTGCATTTTGATCTGTTTCTTTTTTATGTCTTGCAATACAAACTCTGAGGAAATTGAGGAAACTTCTGGGTGCCAAATTCAAAAGCAAACTCCTTCGAGCCGGAATCGAACCAGCGACCTAAGGATAACCAATGCATCATCTACAGTCCTCCGCTCTACCACCTGAGCTATCGAAGGAAGAATAACCTTGCTTCCACAACAACGCTCCAGGAAACTGAGATAGCTTCACCGCTCCGAGACTCACCGCTTGAGCCTGTGGGCGTGGAGGTGAAACAAGGCTGCTGTTTGTTGTGAATTACATGGAGGTGGCTTAAGTACTCAAGTGTTCCTTGAACACTATATAGTTACTGATTTTCATTTCGTATCAAGGCAATGAAGCAAAACACAGCAACTTTTCTTGTACAGGACCTCGCAGCGCAACAGTTGCGTTTTCAAGTCATGTCGGGGTCAGCTGATCTCTTCTTCACATCAAGTCTGAGGGCAAATGTGAGAAGCAGCCCTGTCTTTGTGTACTGTGACAGATCTGCATCTTGAACTGTTTCTCTTTTATATCTTGCAATACAAACTCTGAAGAAATTGAGGAAACTGAGAAAGCTTCACCGATCCGAGCCTCACCACTTGAGCCTGTGGGCGTGGAGGGGAAACAAGGCTGCTCTTTGTTGTGAATTACATGGAGGTGGCTTAAGTACTCAAGTGTTCCTTGAACACTATATAGTTACTGATTTTCATTTTCTATCAAGGCAATGAAGCAAAACACAGCAGCTTTCATTTTCAGGACCTCGTGGCGCAACGGTAGCGCGTCTGACTCCAGATCAGAAGGTTGCGTGTTCAAATCCCGTCGGGGTCAGTTACTCTCTTCTTGACCTCAAGTCTGAGGTCTAATGTGAGAAGCAACCCTGTCTTAGTGTACTGTGACAGATCTGCATCTTGAACTGTTTCTTTTTTATGTCTTGCAATACAACCTCTGAGGAAATTGAGGAAACTTCTGGGTGCCAAATTCAAAAGCAAACTCCTTCGAGCCGGAATCGAACCAGCGACCTAAGGATAACCAATGCATCATCTACAGTCCTCCGCTCTACCAGCTGAGCTATCGAAGGAAGAATGACCTTGCTTCCACAACAACGCTCCAGGAAACTGAGATAGCTTCACCGCTCCGAGACTCACCGCTTGAGCCTGTGGGCGTGGAGGGGAAACAAGGCTGCTGTTTGTTGTGAATTACATGGAGGTGGCGTAAGTACTCAAGTGTTCCTTGAACACTATATAGTTACTGATTTTCATTTCGTATCAAGGCAATGAAGCAAAACACAGCAACTTTTCTTGTACAGGACCTCGCGGCGCAACAGTTGCGTTTTCAAGTCATGTCGGGGTCAGTTGATCTCTTCTTGACATCAAGTCTGAGGGCAAATGTGAGAAGCAGCCCTGTCTTTGTGTACTGTGACAGATCTGCATCTTGAACTGTTTCTCTTTTATATCTTGCAATACAAACTCTGAAGAAATTGAGGAAACTGAGAAAGCTTCACCGGTCCGAGCCTCACCACTTGAGCTTGTGGGCGTAGAGGGGAAACAAGGCTGCTCTTTGTTGTGAATTACATGGAGGTGGCTTAAGTACTCAAGTGTTGCTTGAGTACTATATATTTACTGATTAGCATTTTGTATCAAGGCAATGAACCAAAACACAGCAACTTTTCTTGTACAGGACCTCGCGGCGCAACAGTTGCGTTTTCAAGTCATGTCGGGGTCAGTTGATCTCTTCTTGACATCAAGTCTGAGGTCAAATATGAGAAGCAGCCCTGTCTTTGTGTACTGTGCCGGATCTGCATCTTGAACTGTTTCTCTTTTATATCTTGCAACACAAACTCTGAAGAAATTGAGGAAACTGGCTTCACGCTCGAACCTCACAGCGAGCCTGTGGTGGAGGAAACAAAACTGCTCTTTGTTGTGAATTACATGGAGGTGGCTTAAGTACTCAAGTGTTCCTTGAACATATATAGTTACCTGATTTTTTCATTTTGTATCAAGGCAATGAAACAAAACACAGCAACTTTTTCTTGTACAGGACCTCGCGGCTGTAGTTGCGTTTCAAGTCATGTCGGAGTCAGTTGATGTCTTTAGCGACATCAAGTCTGAGGAGTCAAATGTGAGAAGCAGCCCTGGCTTTGTGTACTGTGACAGATCTGCATCTTGAACTGTTTCTCTTTTATATCTTGCAATAGAAACTCTGAAGAAATTGAGGAAACTGAGAAAGCTTCACCGGTCCGAGCCTCACCACTTGAGCCTGTGGGCGTGGAGGGGAAACAAGGCTGCTCTTTGTTGTGAATTACATGGAGGGGGCTTAAGTACTCAAGTGTTGCTTGAGTACTATATATTTACCGATTAGCATTTTGTATCAAGGCAATGAAGCAAAACACAGCAACTTTTCTTGTACAGGACCTCGCGGCGCAACAGTTGCGTTTTCAAGTCATGTCGGGGGCAGTTGATCTCTTCTTGACATCAAGTCTGAGGTCAAATGTGAGAAGCAGCCCTGTCTTTGTGTACTGTGACGGATCTGCATCCTAAACTGTTTCTCTTTTATATCTTGCAATACAAACTCTGAAGAAATTGAGGAAACTGAGAAAGCTTCCCCGCTCTGAGCCTCACCACTTGAGCCTGTGGGCATGGAGGGGAAACAAGGCTGCTCTTTGTTGTGAATTACATGGAGGTGGCTTAAGTACTCAAGTGTTCCTTGAACACTATATAGTTACTGATTTTCATTTTGTATCAAGGCAATGAAGCAAAACACAGCAGCTTTCCTTTCTAGGACCTCGTGGCGCAACCGTAGTGCGTCTGATTCCAGATCAAAAGGTTGCGTGTTCAAATCACGTTGGGGTCAGTTACTCTCTTCACATTTGACCTAAGGATAACCAATGCATCATCTACAGTCCTCCGCTCTACCAGCTGAGCTATCGAAGGAAGAACAACATTGCTTTCACAACAATGCTCCAGGAAACTGAGATAGCTTCACCGCTCCGAGCCTCACCGCTTGAGCCTGTGGGCGTGGAGGGGAAACAAGGCTGCTCTTTGTTGTGAACTACATGGAGGTG
>VONZ01003939.1:0-14736 GCA_012976165.1 Labeo catla | reverse complement strand
GTACGAAGCCCGGTTTTTCCGCAAAATGGCCGAATGTCCGAAACCTACTTTTGCGAACTAGTCCTAGGTTTTTCGCCAGATCGGAACCAAACCAGTGCAGAAATGTTCTCTGGACAGTGAATATCAATAATTATCAAAAAAAAGTTGAAATTTTGACTCATCGTTGCGAAGGGGCCCCAAAAAGTTTGTCAGGTGGGGGGCCATTTTTACTAAAATGGCTATAACTCATGAACCAAATGAGATATCTTCACCAAACTCGGTACACATGTGTATAAGCTCAATCTTTGGTCAAATAACAAAAATTGCACAGCTCTGCCACTTGATGGCGCTATAAGCCTGAAAAAACTTAAATTGACTATAACTATGCAATCGTTAGTCTGATCGACCTGAAAATTGGTATGCAGTGTCTCTGTCCAATGTGCCATAAGGGTCTATGAGGACATTGGCGTATCTCAAAAAACATGGCCGCCATCGGCCAACGAAGTTTGAGCACCCATTAGACAAGGTTAACGGAGGCCGATCGGAACGAAACTCACTGGGCATATTCGACTCATGGCCCTAAAGGTCTGTAAGAATTTTGAAACAAATCGGCCACTAGTTGGCGCTAACGCGTTTTTTGCCTCTCTAACGTGCCTCACTCACGTGGTGTTTCACACATCCACACAATATGCATATCATTTGATAGATCTCCACATGCTGAGCAACTTTGCCTCAAGAACCATTGCTGTCAATCAAATCATTCATGAATTATTCACAAATATGTGAAAAACCTACTTTTGCGAACTAGTCCTAGGTTTTTCGCTCAATCTCGATCAAACCACTGCAGCGCAGTTCTCCAGACTCTCTAGATCAATAATTATCAAAAAAATGTGGAATTTTGTCCTTTGGGTAGCTATAACGGGGTCATTTAGAAAAGGGGCGTGGCCACATATACCCAAAAGCCTATAAAACCAAAACAAAAACTCAAAACTTTACAAAAGTTGGTGAAAACATGTGTCAGATGACTCTTAAGAAGCATGTAAAATTTCATGGAGATCGGACCATAGGTGGCGCTATGACAGTTAAAAAGGCTTCAACAACATGAAATTTCAAAATTAAATTGCCTTAAATTGCTGTAACATGCTCATATAATCACAGAAACACTAAAACTTCATACCATATGATAGATCTCCTCATGCTGAGCAACTTTGCCTCAAGAACCACTGCTGTCAATCAAGTCGTTTATTACATATTCACAAATATGTTAAAAACCTACTTTTGCGAACTAGTCCTAGGTTATTCACTCAATCTCGATCAAACTACTGCAGCACAGTTCTCCAGACTCCGTAGATCAATAATTATCAAAAAAAAATTAAACTTTTGACTCACGGTCGCAAAGGGGCGCCAAAACGTTCAAAAGAGGCGGGGCCCCTTTTAGTAAAATGGCTATAACTTTGGAACAGAATGACATATCATCCCCAAACTCGGAACATATATGTAAAATCTCAGCCTTTGGTCAAATCCAAAAAATTGCGGAGCTTGACCACTTGGTGGCGCTATAATAGAGAAAAAACATAAAAATGGCTATAACTTCGCAACCATCAGTCCAATCACCCTGAAAATTGGTATGCTGTGCCTCTGTCCAATGTGCCATAAGGGTCTATAAGGACATTGGCGTATCTCAAAAAACATGGCCGCAATCGACCAATGAAGTTTGAGCACCCATTAGACAAGGGTGGCGGAGGCCGATCGGAACGAAACTCAATGGGCATGTTCGACTCGTGGCCCTAAAGGTCTGTAAGAATTTTGAAACAAATCGGCCACTAGTTGGCGCTAACGAGTTTTATGGCTCTGTAATCACGTGGTGTTTCACAAATCCACACAGTATGCATACCATTTGATAGATCTCCTCATGATGAACAACTTTGCCTCAAGAACCATTGCTGTCAATCAAATCGTTCATTAAATATTCACAAATATGTTAAAAACTTACTTTTGCGAACTAGTCCCTGGGTTTTCACTCAATCTCGATCAAACCACTGCAGTAATATTCTCTGGACTCTATAGATCAATAATTATCCAAAAAATGTTGAATTTTGTCCTTCGGTTAGCTGTAATGGGGCAATTTTACAAAAGGGGCGTGGCCACATATACCCAAAAGCCTATAAAACCTAAACAAAAACTCAAAACTTTACAAAAATTGGTGAGAACATGTGTCAGGTGACTCTTAACAAGCATGCAAAGATTTGTGAAGATCGGACCATAGGTGGCGCTATAACAGGTAGAAAGGCTTCAAAAACACAAGCTGTGTATGGTAAATGGCTTCAAATGGCTAAATAAATGCTCATATATTCACACAAACACTCATACCACTGCAGTAATATTCTCTGGACTCTCTAGATCAATAATTATCAAAAAAAAGTTAAACTTTTGACTCACGGCTGTAAAGGGGTGCCAAAACGTTCGAAAGAGGCAGGGTCACTTTTACTAAAATGGCTATAACTTTTGAACAGAATGACATATCATCACCAAACTCAGCACACATGTGTACAAGCTAAATCTGTGGTATATTCCAAAAAAATTGCCGAGCTTGACCACTTGGTGGCGCTATAAGAGCAAAAATACTTAAAAATGGCTATAACTACGCAACCGTCAGTCCAATCGATCTGAAAATTGGTATGCAGTGTCTTAGTCCAATGTGGCATAAGGATCTAGGAGGACATTTGCTTATCTTGAAAAACATGGCCGCAATTGACCAATGAATTTTGAGCACCTATTAGACAAGGTTAATGGAGGCTGATCGGAACGAAACTCACTGGGCATGTTTGACTCATGGTCCTAAAGGTCTGTAAGAATTTTGAAAGAAATCGGCCACTAGTTGGCGCTAACAAGTTTTTTTGCCTCTGTACACACATGGTGTTTCACACATCCACACAATATGCATATCATTTGATAGATCTCCTCATGCTGAGCAACTTTGCCTCAAGAACCATTGCTGTCAATCAAACCTTTCATTAATTATTCACAAATATGTTAAAACCCTACTTTTGCGAACTAGTCCTAGGTTTTTCGCTCAATCTCGATCAAACCACTGCAGCGCAGTTCTCCAGACTCTCTAGATCAATAATTATCAAAAAAATGTGAAATTTTGTCATTTGGTTAGCCATAACGGGGTCATTTAGAAAAGGGGCGTGGCCAAAAATCCCCAAAAGCTTATAAAACCTAAACAAAAACTCAAAACTTTACGAAAAGTGGTGAGAACATGTGACAGATGACTCTTAATAAGCATGCAAAGTTTCGTGAAGATCGCACCATAGGGGGCGCTATAACAGTTAAAAAGGCTTCAAAAACACAAGCTGTGTATGGTAAATGGCTTCAAATGACTAAATGCTCATATATTCACACAAACACTAGATCTTCATATCATTTGATAGATCTCCTAATGATGAACAACTTTGACTCTTGGACCATTAATGTCAAACCAACTGTTTTTTAAATATTTCATATTATTTAAAAACCCTACTTTTGGGAACTAGTTCTAGGTGTTTGACTCAAAATCAATAAAACCACTGCAGTAAAATTGCCTGGACTCTCTAGATAAACATTTATCAAAAAAAAATGTTAAACATTTGCATTTAGATTTAGCCATTTAGCCATTTAGTAGGGTGTGACGAGACACTAATCCCATGAGACGAGACGAGGCACGAGATTGGGTTCACGAGAACGAGACGAGATGAGATTTTTAAACTTTTCTTAAGAAATCCTCAATGATGAAATATATAGGGAAAATAGTCTTTTATTCAACTAAAAAAAACAAAAAATGCAAAAAAATTAAGGTGCATTTTGAACTTTATGAAATTAAACTTAAGTTTTAATGAATAATATGCAGTAATAAACAACATTTAAACAAGAGCTTCATGATTCTGGATAAATTGAGAATCCTAGTTGTTTTTTATAAATGGGAGATTACGATTCTCTCACGATTCTGGAGAAAAAAGATTAGAAAACTAAACAAAATAACAATTTACTAGTGGTAAAGTCTTTTAAAAACATATATTCATTTAAACAAAATAAAAAAAAAAAGCATTCAATAAAGGAGACAGTGTCTCACTTCATTAAGACTTGTTTGACCATTGAAATTTCCTGAATGAATGATTCAATGACATACTTTTTTTTTTTAAACGGGCAGTTGTCGCCACCTCCTGGCGGAAGAGGATAAGCGTTACAATAGATACACGTGTTAAAATACTTTGGTTTTGATCGCTACTGTAGACAATAAGTGTTTATACCCAAACTATAAACTTTTATCCCAGTACTTCTTCTATTTAAATATCTGTAACACAGAAATAATGATTATAATGTGGTTGAAAACACTGTTTGTCTTGCTCTTTCTGCGTTCACATTTACTCCGACCTTCTGATTCATTACCATGGGCAGCGACAAAACCTGCTTCTAACGCTCCACTGACACTGGCGATGTGAAACAGTCCTAATAGACATAGATAACTCATTGTCATTTAGGAATAAGATCGCGTGGGTGTTTGAATCGACACCTCAATATTTTAAGGATTAATAGTGCAGCTCTAATGTAAACATGGCAAAATGTTGTGGGAGGATACTGTCACGAGATCTCGTGAAATCCGACTGGTCTTGTCACATCCCTACCATTTAGATAGCCACTTAATAATAAGATCATGAGTCTATAAAACCTAAAAGAAAAGAAAATTTCACAAACCTAAGTCAAATCATCATCATATGATTCTAAACAAGCCTGCATTTTAAAGACATCAGGCAAAAAAAGGCAATGTAACAATTATAAAGCTTAAAAACAATGCTCTCTTTAAAATGTCATGAAATTACAACTATAACCACTAGATGGCAGTAGGAGACCACTAATGGCTCATTGAAATGACTACAACAGTGCTATTCACAGATTGTTTTCCATTCATTTCACTTCATGCAAAGACTAAATCACTGTTATAACATTTCAAATCACATTTAGTCAAAGTTTAACACTTCATTTAAACACATATATCATATTTGACAATAATACAAGATTATGATTACAGTGAAACCTGAAAATTATATATAAAATCTTAAAAAGACTTGCACTAAACATTTTGTCACCTACCATTTAATACACAAATCTCTTATGTGCAACAAAATGTGTGTGTTTGTGTGTGTGTGTGTGTGTGTGTGTGTGCAGTAATGCTTAATGAACATTAATATAACAGTTTAACTATTTAATTTCTGTTTGTGAGTGTATTCTCCATCATGGATGTGGCTACTTAATAAGATGATCATGAGCTACTGTACCCAAAAGTCTATAAAACCTAAAAGAAAACAAAATTTCACAAACCTAAGTAAAATCATCATCATACGATTTTAAACAAACATACATTTCATAGACATTAGGCAAAAAAGGCCATGTAACAGTTATAAAGCTTAAAAGTAATGGATCTCTCTTTGAAACGTGAAATTGCAACTATAACCACTAGATGGCAGTAGAAGACCACTAATGGGTCACTGAAATGACTAGAACAGTGCATTTTCATGGTTTCAAGCTTTAATTTCATACAAAGATGATACTAAATCAATGTTATATCATTTCAAATCACATTTAGTAAAACTTTACCACTTCATTTATACAGATGTATTACATTTGACAATTATGCCACATTATGATTACAGTGAAATCTGAAAAAGACGCAAACCGTTACAAAGAGAATACTTGCAAGTAAAAGTGTTGGCCCATATCATTTATTTCAAATATCTGTACAAGAAAATGTGTATGCATGTATGTCTGTGTGTGTGTAAACATGTTTATTGAGTATTAATATATTAGTTTAAACTCTTCGTTTCTGTGTGTGTATTTCTGTGAGCATATTCTCCATTTTGGATGTGTTTTACTGTCAGCCATGAATCCAGGTTGGCCTAGACCCTAAGCATACCACCTTAAAGACCTTAAAATGCTCGAACCCCGATAATTGCTGCTTGCAGCTATATTTAGGGGCCAAGCACCGAAGGTGCGATGGCACCTATTGTATCTGTTGCCGTTCTTATTATTCTGCTTCTTCTTCTTCTTCTTCTTCCGTTTCTTCCGCCGCAAGTCTATGGCAGCCCATAGAACCGCTTGCGGGAAAGTTGTATAATTTTGCACACTGATAGAGGACAGTCTCAACATTAACCATAGCAAGTTTGGAGTCTCTAACTCAAACTCTCTAGCGCCACCACTTGTCCAAACTTTCAAAAGATTTATGCTAATAACGTTTGAACTGTAAGCCACACAACAAAAATTCTTTTTTCCTCTGATTCCTTGGCTTATGACGAGTCGAATGGACACCAAAATTAAAAAATCGTAAGGTTTAGTTTTTTCGCTATTCTCAATTGTTCGTAAAACCTACTTTTTCGAACTCGTCCTAGGCCGTTGCACCGATTGTCACAAAAATTGATCCAGATCATCTTCAGACCATGCTGGCAAAAAGTTATGGAATTCAAGTCGATTCGTCCAGCCGTTCACGAATAACACGCGAAAGAATTCTACGAAAAGCTAGCAAAAATCAATGTGAGGCTATATCTCCGTAACAGTTTGTCATATTGACACCAAACTTGGTGTGTGTTATAACAAGCATGACCTGAGCCTACCTGCAGTGTTTCGGTGCAGTGCCCCCTAGTGGTCAGGAGATACGAAAAATGGCTATTTTTCTTTATAACGTCTGAATGATTTGTCCAAAAATCACAAAACTGGTCTCTTTAGATTCGGTGTGTCATACCGAGTCGAACCATATCCAATTTTCCCATGTCAGACATTTTGGGTGTCGGCCATTTTGAATTTAGCTTTAAAATGCTGTATCTTGAGAACGGATTAGCGTATCGTTTCGACATTAATTACAAAAATGTTCGGCACCATGCCCTGAATGTACATAAAAATTTTGGGGCCAGCGCCACCTTGTGGTCAAAAGCTACAACTAAATTTAAAAAAATGCTAATAACTTTTGCGTACATTAGCCTATTGAAATGTAACTGATTTTGATAGATTCCTTCGGTCATGCTGAGAACACCGATACCAATTTTGCCAATTTTGGCTGAACTTCCTGTCCGCCATTTTGATTCATGTGGAAAACCTACTTTTTCGAACTCCTCCTAGACCGTTAGTCCAATTTTCACTAAATTTGACTCAGATCATCTTCAGACCATGCTGACAAAAAGTTATGGATTTTGTGTCGATACACGAAACCGTTTTCGTTTAGCGCATCAACGAATTTACTGGAAAGATGCCAAATTTCATCCGAATCTGTATCTCTGCAAAGCTTTGACATATTGACACCAAATTTTATATGTGCTATTGTCACCACACTCTGACCAAGCCACATCAATTTGGTAACAGTGCCACCTATGGGTCAGAAGTAATACGCCATTCACTAAACATTAATAATGAAATTTACAAAAATGCTAATAACTTCTGCTTACATTAGCCTATTGTAATGAAACTGATGTCAATAGATTCTTTGGGTCAAGCCGAGAACATTGATATCCATTATGCCGAAATTGGCCAAACTTCCTGTCCTCCATTTTGATTAATGTACAAAACCTACTTTTTTGATCTCCTCCTAGACCGTTAGTCCAATCTTCACCAAATTTGACTCAGATCATCTTCAGACCATGCTGGCAAAAAGTTATGAATTTCGTGTCGATACACGAAACCGTTTTCGTTTAGAGTATCAACGAATTTGCTGGAAAGATGCCAAACTACATCTGAGGCTGTATCTCTGCAAAGCTTTGACATAATGATGGCAAACTTTGTGTGTGTCATTGTCATTTCACACAGAACACGTCACATCAATTTGAAAACAGCACCACCTGTTGGTCAAAAGTGATAAGCCATTAAATTTTATTACGATTGGTTGTATTTATGATTTTTCAGCCATTTCAATTGATCTTATCCTAAAATTATCTTAATTACTCATTTTTGTAGTCGGTCTGCTGCTCCTTGCCATGCTTAGCTCCTCATTCTGCCTCTTTTGTGCTTGGCCCCGTAATTGCTGCTTGCAGCTATATTTATTATTATTCTTCTTCTTCCGCTCTGGAAGTCTATGGCAGCCCATAGAACCGATTGCGGGAAAGTTGTGAAATTTGGCACACTGATAGAGGACAGTCCCATCATTGACCATAGCAAATTTGGAGTCTCTAACTCAAACTCTCTAGCGCCACCACCTGTCCAAAATTTCAATAATTTTATGCTAATAACTTTTGAACCGTAAGGCACAGAATCAAAATTCTTTTTTCCTCTGAATCCTTGGCTCATGCCGAGTCGAATGAAGTCCAAAATTTAAAAATCGTAAGGTTTAGTTTTTTTTCTATAAATTTTTGTTCGTAAAACGTACTTTTTCGAACTCGTCCTAGACGGTTTGTCTGATTTTGACCAAAATTGGCTCAGATCATCTTCAGACCATCCTGGCAAAAAGTTATGGAATTCAAGTTGATTAGTCAAACCGTATTCGAATAACGCGCGAATGATTTCTACGAAAAGCACGCAAAAATGGTTGTGAGGCTATATCTCCGCAACGGTTTGGCATATTGAGGCCAAACTTGGTGTGGGTTATAACAAGCATGACCTGAGACTACCTGCAGTGTTTCGGCACAGTGCCACCTAGTGGTCAGGAGATATGAAAAATGGGTATTTTTGCTTATAACTTCTGAATAGTTAGGCCAAAAATCATGAAACTGGTCTCGCATTCGGTGCATCATGCCGAGTCGAACCATATCCAATTTTCCCATGTCAGACAAATTGGGTGTCGGCCATATTGAATTTTGTCCAAAAATGCTATATTTTACAAACGCATTGACATATCATTACAAAACTCAGTATGTGTCTTCAGCACCATGCCCTGACAGTACTCAAAAAGTTTGGGGGTAGCGCCACCTTGTGGTCAAAAGTTATAAAGAAATTTACAAAAATGCTAATAACTTCTGCTTACATTAGCCTATTGTAATGAAACTGATGTCAATAGATTCCTTGGGTCAAGCCGAAAACATTGATATCCATTATGCCGAAATTGGCCAAACTTCCTGTCCGCCATTTTGATTAATGTACAAAACCTACTTTTTCGAACTCCTCCCAGACTGTTAGTCCGATCTTCACCAAATTTGACTCAGATCATCTTCAGACCATCCTGGCAAAAAGTTATGAATTTTGTGTCGATACACAAAACCGTTTTCGTTTAGCGCATCAACGAATTTGCTGGAAAGATGCCAAACTACATCTGAGGCTGTATCTCTGCAAAGCCTTGACATATTGACACCAAATTTTATATGTGCCATTGTCACCACACCCTGACCACACCACATCAATTCGGTAACAGCGCCACCTGCTGGTCAGAAGTAATACACCATTCATTAAACATTAATAATGAAATTTTCGAAAATGCTAATAACTTGTGATTGCATTAGCCTAATGTAATAAAACTGGTCTCAAAATATTCCTTGGGTCATGCCGACAACATACATACCAATTATACCGTACTTGGCCGAACTTCCTTTCCGCCATTTTGATTAATGTACAAAACCTACTTGTTGGTACTTCTCCTAGACCGTTGATCGGATTTTCACCAAAATGGAGTCAGATCATCTTTGGACTGTCCTGACTCAAAGTTATGGATTTCGTGTCGATAGAGTAAACCGTTTTCGTACAGTGCCACTACAGATTTTAGGCTTGATGCCAAAATAATTCTGAGGCTGTATCCCTGTAAAGCTTAGGCATAATGACACCAAAGTTTGTGTGTGTCATTCTCACCTCACACAGAACACATCACATCAATTTGAAAACAGCACCACCTATTGGTCAAAAGTGATAAGCCATTAAATTATATTATTGGTTGTATTTATGATTTTTCAGCCATTTCAACTGATATTATCCTAAAATGACTTTAGTTACTCTTTGTTACAGTCGGTCTGTTGGTCCTTGCCATGCTTAGCTCCTCATTCTGCCTCTGTTGTGCTTGGCCCCGCAATTGCTGCTTGCAGCTATATTTATTAAGTTGGCTTGAGAAAGCCAACTTACTGATATGCTACTTAAACTTAAAGTTATTATTATTATTCTTCTGAAACTAAATTTCTGACTGCTACTCCTCCTAGAGCTTTAACTCTACAAACTCCAAACTCAGCCCAGATCTTCAGACTGGTCTGACTCGAGTTGCTATATCTTTTCTAACTGATCCGACTTACGGTTTTCCTAAAAATAACGTTTAAAACTCGGAAAAATCCCATAGACTTACATTGACGGAATGTTCAAATGAGCCAGCACTTTTTAAATTTCAACTGTCAAAACTCCCAGAATCCTTTGAGACTCAATCAAACTTCCCTTCTATGTACTGTATTTCTAATCCATTTAAACTCATTAAAACTCATCTATCTATCTATCTATCTATCTATCACTAGCCAAACTAGAGTCATGCTAGTAGCCTGCTAATCATGCTAGTAACATGCTAGTAACTGGCTAATAATGCTAATAACATGGTAATAACATGCTACCATGTTAGAAACATGCTAGCAACTTGCTAATCATGCTAGAAACATGTTAGCAACTTTGGTAATCATGTTAGAAACATGCTAGCAACTTTGTTAATCATGCTAGCAACTTGCTAATCACGTTAGAAACATGCTACCAACATGCTAATAACTTGCTAATCATGTTAGAAACATGCGTAGCACAACTTTGCTAATCGTACTAGAAACATCTTAGCGACATCTTGAAATCATGTTAGAACATCTTAACAACTGAAATCATCGCTAGAAACATCGCTAGCAACTTCTTAATGATCTTAGAAACGTCTTCAGCAACTAGTAATCAATGCTAGGAACAATGTAGCAACTGGCTAAATCACATTAGAGCAATGCTACCATCCATGCTAATAACTTGCTAATCATGTTGTTAGAAACATGCTAGCAACTTTGCTAATCATGCTAGAAACATGCTAGCGACATGCTAATCATGTTAGAAACATGCTAGCAACTTGCTAATCGTACTTTAAGAGCAATGTAGCAACTTTCTATTGTGTCTTGAAACAATGTAACAACACAACATCATCGCCCAGAAACATGCTAGCAACTTGCTAATCATGCTAGAAACACGCTAGCAACTTGGTAATCATGTTAGAAACACGTTAGCAACTTTGCTAATCATACTAGAAACATGCTAGCAACTTGGTAATCATGCTAGAAACACGTTAGCAACTTGGTAATCATGTTAGAAACATGTTAACAACTTTGCTAATCATGCTAGAAACATGCTAACAACTTGCTAATCATAATAAACATGCTAGCAACTTTGCTAATCATGCTAGCAACTTGATAATCATGCTAGAAACATGCTAGCAACTTTGCTAATCATGCTAGAAACATGCTAGCAACTTGCTACTAACACTAGAAACATGCTAGCAACTTGCTAATCATGTTAGAAACATGCTAGCAACTTTGCTAATCATGCTAGAAACATGCTAGCAACTTGCTACTAACACTAGAAACATGCTAGCAACTTGCTAATCATGTTAGAAACATGCTAGCAACTTTGCTAATCATGCTAGCAACTTGGTAATCATGCTAGAAACACGTTAGCAACTTTGATAATCATGCTAGAAACATGCTAGCAACTTGCTAATTATATATCTATCTATCTATCTGACAGACTACATTCAAACTTAAAACTTCTTAAACTTCTTAAACTATTTAAACTTTTCAAACTTCTTAACTTTTCAAACTTTTCAAACTTTTTAAACTTTTCAAACTTTTTCAAACTTTCTGGTCCGGCTTTCTCAAGCCAACTTAAAGTTTGTCTTGACGAACTTTTTTATCTAGTTATTATTATTCTTCTTAGCCAAAATTTCTGAATGCTACTCCTCCTAGAGCTTTAACTCTTCAAACTCCAAACTCAGTCCAGATCTTCAGACTGGTCTGACTCGAGTTGCTATATCTCTTCAAACTGATCGGACTTACGGTTTTCCTAAAAATGACGTTTAAAACTGGGAAAAATCCCATAGACTTTCATTGACGGAATGTTCAAATGAGCCAACACTATTCAAATTTCAACTGTCAAAACTCCCAGAATCCTTTGAGCCTCAATCAAATTTCCCTTCTATGTACTGTACTTCTAATCCATTCAAACTCATTCAAACTCTTTCAAACTAATCTATCTATCTATCTATCTATCACTAGCCAAACTAGAGTCATGCTAGTAGACTGCTAATCATGCTAGTAACATGCTAGTAACTGGCTAATCATGCTACAAACATGCTAACGACATGCTAATCATGCTAGAAACATGCTAACGACATGCAAGTCATGCTAGAAATATGCTAGCGACATGCTAATCATGTTAGAAACATGCTAGCAACTTTGCTAATCATGCTAGAAACATATGCTAGCGACATGCTAATCATGTTAAAAACATGCTAGCGACATCCTAGTCATGCTGTGGAAACATGCTAACAATCCCTTTGCTAATCATGCTACAAACATGCTAC
The DNA here is from genome assembly GCA_012976165.1 of Labeo catla. Classification (NCBI taxonomy): domain Eukaryota; kingdom Metazoa; phylum Chordata; class Actinopteri; order Cypriniformes; family Cyprinidae; genus Labeo; species Labeo catla. Next base: position 2,240 of record VONZ01003939.1, on the reverse strand, counting down.
AAACTCGCTAATCATGCTAAAACATGCCAAGAACTCTGCTAATCATGTTAGAAACATACAACATGCTATCAACTCACTAATCATGCTAGAAACGCTAAGCGAAGAACATGCTAGAAACTTTGCCAAACATGTTAGCACCTCGCTAATCATGCTGGAAACATGCTAGCAACATGCTATCAACTTGCTTAATCATGCTAGAAATGTGCTAGGTAACATGCCAGCAACTCTCTAATTATAAGCTAGAAGCATGCCAGCAACATGCCATCAACTCTTGCTGCTATAAACGCAACATGCTAGCAACCTGTTAATCATGTTAGAAACATGCTAGCAACATGCTAACAACTTGCTAAACATGCTAGCAACGTTCTAATTATGTTAGAAACATGCAAGCAACATGCTATCAACTTGCTAATCATGCAAGAAACGTGCTAGCAAAATGCTAGCAACTTGCTAAACATGCTAGCAACCTGCTAATCATGCTAGAAACGTGTTAGCAACATGCTAAAGAACTTGCTAAACATGCTAGCAACCTGCTAATCATGCTAGGAAACATGCTAGCAACATGCTAACAACTTGTTAATCATGCTGTAAACATGCTAGCAACTTTGCTAATCATGCTTAAAACACGCTAGCAACCTGCTAATCATGCTAGAAGCATGATAGCAACCTGCTAATCATGTTAAAAACATGCTATCAACATGTTAGCGACTTGCTAAACATGTTAGCAACCTGTTAATCTTGCTAGAAACTTGCTAGCAACATGCTAATCATGTTAGAAACATGCTAGCAACATGCTAATCATGTTAAAAACATGTTAAAAACATGCTAACAACTTGCTAATCATGCTAGAAACAGACTAGCAACATGCTAGTAACTTGGTAATGTTAGAATCATCTATCTATCTATCTATCTATCTATCTATCTATCTATCTGTCTATCTATCTTTGTTAATTGATAATCTGACCAATACTATCTATCTATCTATCTATCTATCTATCTTTCTGTCGATTGATAATCTGACCAATACTATCTATCTATCTGACAGACTACATTCAAACTTTAAAACTTCTAAATATTTCAGACTGAAAACCATCCAAACTTAAAACTTCTTAAACTATTTAAACTTTTCAAACTTTTCAAACTTTTCAAACTTTTTAAACTTTTAAAACTTTTTAAAACTTTCTGGTCCGGCTTTCTCAAGCCAACTTAAAGTTTGTCTTGACGAACTTTTTTATCTAGTTATTATTATTCTTCTTCTGAGACTAAAATTTCTGACTGCTACTCCTCCTAGAGCTTTAACTCTTCAAACTCCAAACTCAGCCCAGATCTTCAGACTGGTCTGACTCGAGTTGCTATATCTTTTCTAACTGATCTGACTTACAGTTTTCCTAAAAATGACGTTGAAAACTGGGAAAAATCCCATAGACTTTCATTGACGGAATGTTCAAATGAGCCAACACTATTCAAATTTTAACTGTCAGAATCCCCAGAATCCTTTGAGACTCAATCAAACTTCCCTTCTATGTACTGTATTTCTAATCCATTTAAACTCATTCAAACTCATCTATCTATCTATCTATCTATCTATCTATCTATCTATCTATCATCTAACCATTACTATCTATGGCTAGCAACCAGAATCATGCTAACAACTTGCTAATCATGCTAGAAACATGCTAGCAACGTTGCTAATCATTCTAGAAACATGCTAGCAACATTGCTAATCATGCTAGAAACATGCTAGCGACATGCTAGTCATGCTAGGAACATGCTAGCGACATGCTAATCATGCTAGAAACATGCTAGCAACATGCTAGTCATGTTAGAAACATGCTAACGACATGCTAATCAACTTTGCTAATCATGCTAGAAACATGCAAGCGACATGCTAGTCATGCTAGAAACATGCTAGCAACTTTGCTAATCATGTTACAAACATGCTAGCAACTTTGTTAATCATAAGTTAGAAACATGCTAAAGGACATACTAGTCATACAAGAAACATGTTAGCGACATGCTAGTCATGCTAGAAACATGCTAATAATGCTAGAAATGTGCTAGCAACATGTTAATCATGCTAGAAACATGCTAGCAACTTTGCTAATCATGCTAGAAACATGCTAGCGACATGCTAATCATGTTAGAAACATGCTAGCAACTTTGCTAATCATGCTAGAAACATGCCAGCGACATGCTAATAATGTTAGAAACATGCTAACGACATGCTAGTCATGTTAGAA